>JAXCGZ010020964.1:0-25000 GCA_037179515.1 Halocaridina rubra | reverse complement strand
TAATAGTGAAATCTTTAACATGTGGTTAACTTACTAAGCACAAAAAATAGTCGCTAGAAGTAGCGACAAATATTAGCATTAGTAGATGTCTGCTGTAGCATAAAAATGTCTATACTAGATTTTAACAACGATAATAGAAAGACATTGCTGCCATTATACATGTAATGTAGAAAATGGTCACTTAAAGAAACTTAATTTCAAATAATTAGCTAATATATATATATATATATATATATATATATATATATATATATATATATATATATATATATATATATATATATATATATATATATATATATATATATATATATATATATATATATATATATATATATATATATATATATATATATATATATATATATATATATATATATATATATATATATATATATATATATATATATATATATATATATTACTATATTTACTTAAACTCTTGAAATTAATTATATGTAGATATACTTACTGCTTAGTACTTTAATTGTTAAACATATATTTTATAAATATTTTTCAGGCGATATAATGATTATTACTATATACAGAAAATCTACGACAAAAAGTATTTAACTTAATTCATTAACAGGTCTTATCTATTTATATATATTGGTTATTTATCCAATAATCTATTTATTTATTTATGAGGTCATTGCTTTCTTGTAGAACGTAGAACATGCTAATATTACTAAGAATGCAACCTAAATAATGAAATACTCCATAAAAATGGATGCAAAATATAGAAAACTAATGGAAAAACGTCTTCACGATAATTAAGAATGAATTCCGGCAAAAGTGTATTTTGAAACGTAGTCTAGTATTATTTCATTGGTTTTAAGGATCTGTTCCTGGACAAGTATTGTTTATCTGTCAAAACAATTAGGGAAAGATGGTGAGTATTTTTCGGTTTTCCTCTCATTGTTCGTTTTTTCGTTATTATATATTAAAAATCATCTTGACTTATTTTAATATGTTTTTAGTGTGTTTTGTTTCTAGAAACGTTGTCGGTTATAAATTTGGCAACGATATAAAAACAAAATATTCCTAACTGGTTTAGGGTAGATGAGGTCAGACCCTGGTGTGGGATAGGTTAGATAAGGTCAAACCTAGGATTGGGATAGCTTAGATGAGGTCATACTTAGATTTATCACAGGTTAAATGAGGTTATACATATAAATGAAATAAGTTAGATGAGTTCAGACCTAGATCTGGAATAAGTTAGATAAGTTCAAACCTAAATTTGGGAAGGTTAGATAAAGACCTAAAGTAATATATAATTAGGAAATCGTAATTACGTAGTATGTACACTTCATGTATTTTGCTTAAGTTGGGTTAATTTATAGCAGAAAGGAAACCTGTAAGGTGTAAATATAAATTTTTACAAGAAAATCTTAGACATGTTCCCGTTTTGTATTCGTATTGTCATGGTGTATTCATTGCCTAATCACGCTAGGCACCAGGTTTACTACCCATGCTAGCGTTTGTTTTAAGACAGTGTTGAATGCCACAGGAAGTCATTGATTTAGTTTGGTATAGAGAGAGGTTCTATTACTTAATATGAGTTTGGGGTTTGTTCAGGGTACACATACCCAGGGTTGGGTTCTGGGGCAACACTGTGATGGAGAGATAGATACAATTACTATACAAACGCACCCTAACTTACGAACAAGTTACGTTTTGAATGGCAGTTCGTATCTTGAATTTAATGAAAGTTGATGTAGGTATAGCACTCTCTCTCTCTCTCTCTCTCTCTCTCTCTCTCTCTCTCCTCTCTCTCTCTCTCTATATCTATATATATATATATATATATATATATATATATATATATATATATATATATATATATTCCTTTATCATGAACGTAACATAATAAAGTTGTGTTAGAACATATTACTGTACAATAGTTTTCTAATCTTAAAGACATAGTATGCAAGTTTGTACATTTCTTGAAACACAAACCATCCATAATTTGCTGCATAATATTAGTAGACTTCATAGGTTCTGCACTTTTCACATGTTTGTAGCTCTAGATGTTCATAGGCTGAGGGGCGTCTATACAGTATAACTATTGTACCATAGTTTTCTGTCTTTTGAGATTTTTTTTTTATTGGGGTAAATGTGCTGTTGGTGGATTCTTCATTGGTTGCTTCCAGTCATATACAGAAACTCCCCTAATTATGAACAACCGAGTTACGAACATTCATAGATACAAACAAAAACTTACCCATTATCTACCCAAGTATTAATGTATGTACTACTGTACTTTATTTCATTATTACATTATTATTACTGTATCAAAATTTATTAATGCTGTGTACTGTATGTTTTATGTACAGCCTAAGTACTGTACAGTACTGCATATGTATGTACTGCACAGTACTTTTTCGTTTACCTAAACACAACTTACGAACAGACTTCTGGAACCTAAATCGTTCGTAAGTTGGGGAATGTCTGTACTTTCATTTTTACAACATATCTGTCATAGGAGAGTGGAATTCTACATTTTTGATGTCAGTGATGAAAACAACTTTTTTAACATTTTAAACCTTGACTCAAGAAGTTAATCTTTCTTTTCAGTCGGCTCTCTTTAATTTTGAGAGTTTATTGGGTGTCTTATTGCTGATGATCTGCACTTGCACATACATCAGAGGATTTGCACCATCGCTTTTGGATAGACAAAAAACAGGGTAGGTACTCATTGTACAGGACTTGTGTCTTGTTTTCTAAAATTATGTTTTTCATTATTATTATTATTATTATTATTATTATTACTGAATGTAGAAAACTGACATTTTGATAATTTAAAGATAGAAGGCGAATATATACTTAATTCTTAGCAGCAAATGATGATTTATTTAGTCAGTTTCAACCCAAGCTAGTGAAGTTGAAGTTGTAAGATTTTTATTCTTATAAATTTAGTATTTTTCCGTAGCTATAATGTCATTGTTTATAATTGCTGCTCCTTATTTTCCATTGATTATAATTAATGCTCACTTTATTGCAGTGTTTATAATTACTACTCACTTTTATTACATTGCCTATAATTACTGCTCATTTTATTCCATTGCATATACAGTACTGTAATTACTGCTCATATTATTCCATTGCACATACAGTACTGTAATTATTGCTCATATCATTCCGTTACTTATAATTATTGCTCATTTTATTCCGTTACTTATAATTATTGCTCATTTTATTCCGTTACTTATAATTATTGCTCATTTTATTCCGATACTATAATTACTGCTCATGTTATTTTGTTACTTATAATTACTGCTCATTTTATTCCGTTACTTGTAATTGCTGCTCATTTTATTCTGTTACTTGTAATTACTGCTCATTTTATTCCATTGCGTATAGCTAGGCTACTGATAATTTTATTCCATTGCCTATAATTACTGGTCATTCTTTTACAGTCTGGTGGGGACCTTCTGGAAAATGGCAAGAATAGGCGAGAGAAAAAGTCCCTGGGTCGCGGCTGCTTGCGTTTTGATGGCCATAAACGTTCTATTCTTTTCCTAGTCGTTAGTATATTGTGTTCTTTGTGTACATTCATTTGCCCGTAAGTGGGGGGGAAATGATTTGTCATTCAACACTCATGCGAAAAAATAGTGATATATTTAGATGGTTTTTATACAAGCTACGCCATTTGCTCAGTTCTTTAACTGCAAAGTAATATTTACATGAGCTCTAGTAACTGTTTTTCTTATTATAATAAAAGCAAAAAGAGAAAAAACATTTAGTATTGTCCTAACATGAAAATAAATCAATATATAGGTTCTTTAGCACAAAGGATGTAAATTGCAACCAGCTGCATTTTCTGGTAAAGACTTTAAGGGCCATGTGAAGGAGAGTAACCCAAGGGTGCTCTGGATTTATTCATATTTACAAGGCAAGCTACCTAACATAAGCTAACCATTTATGGGGTTATTAAACTTTGCATGGCACTCTGGGGGCTACTTCTCTTTACAAGATCCGACTTTGTTGAAGTAATAAATCAAGGAAAGTGTGAGTGTAAGCCTTCATATTCAGGATATGGTGATAAATACCACCTTGTATGTATACCCAACACTGTATTAGGAGTTGTGTATCATTAGTGTAAATTCGATTATCAGACTGGAATCATTACGTCAATTTATCTTGAGATAAACATGTCTTAATTAGGATATCTTTTTCTGTAGAAAGGAAGGTGGATGTCTGTATTTTTGTCTGAAATTGTACTATTGCTGTTTTGCATGTGACAATATTTATATACAGCTTTTAAATGATAAAATTTTATGTATTTACTGTTTTTATAAGTCCGTTAGAGATTCTTTGTAGGAAATAAATATTCAGTATTTAATAATAATAACTTAAGTACTTGAAACCAGAGGTATGTGTTTCTTATGATACATTATGGCAAGTGCAGCTTAAAAATGATCGAGTATAGGTTATCAACATCGCCTGCAACTCTGTGTGACCCAAGGGGCCTGTAATATTTATTGTAAAGAGAAAGAAAAACTGTATTATGAATGTGCTGTCTGAAAAATCTACGTTTCTAAACTGGTGAATTTTGAATTGGTTAAAATGGGTCCAATATTGTATCAGTCTTGATAATCAGTACATGAATTGACAGAAATAGTCTCAGTATTGTATCAGTTTTGATTATCACTGTCATGTCGTTTATTATTCTTTTAATTACACAGCTATTTATAAAGTTTTATGACCCATTACAAGTGTCTGGTTGATATGAGCATAACTCAACCACTGCATACATACTAAGAAATATCTAATTACCATGTTGTCAGGGCCCATGTAGATTCTATCCTTAAGAAATTATAAAATAATAAAGATAGAGAACTGATCACATTTTAGATTAATATTTGATGTTATTATTGTGAAATGTTAACCATTATATATGATGAAAAGTACTTGGACAGATTGTTTTTTATATTCTGCTCCTTTAATAAATAAACCAAGAGAAATTATCAAAAATTTATAGTTACAAGAAGGAAATCTCTCTTTAGTGGAGGGGGAAAGAGAGCATCACATTCTACCCTCATATTCCTTGCATGCCATAGGAAGTGCTTAAAGGGATATCCCTGGTGGGAGGGGGAGAGAGAAAGAATGAAATTTGTTCTTATATATTCTCTGCACGATATGAAGCGATAGGGGAATAAACCGGTGGCAGCTGGTGGGCCTCACGGTAGAAGATCTTTGGCTACTTACCTTGTGGGTGACCCAAGCAAGGTCATGGGGAAAAATTGTGAGAGCCTTTAATCCCCAAGAAGCTAAGAGGAGTGATCGAGGTATATTAGCTTCTGGTGAATGTATACTTTTACTCGGCCACCCCCCTTACAAGGATTTTTTGGCTACTGTATATGTAAGTCCCCAAAAAATAAAAAGGAAATTAAAACAATGTCCTTTATATGATTAATTTGCTAAAGAAAAGTATATACAGAAGTTTTAATTAGAACTATTGCATTCATAATGATGAGAGCATGTAAAAGCATATCTGAATTCTATATACATCACAAATAACACTCACCACGCTGTATGCACCACAAATATAACTCATCACAGTGACAGGACAGCATATAATATCATTACCATAATTCAGGCATATATATTTACTATCCATGAAGCTCATTTTAATAAATAGAAGAATTTATCTTCAGCAAATTTTCTCTACAAATTTTGCAATTCAAGTGGAATTGTGATTGGTTTTACGTCACGGACTCCCATTTCTACTAAGGGCTAGGACGATGCCTTCTTGTGAAGGACTTTGGTTTTGGCAAGTGCGACCGTTACCCCGAGTGAATGTCCTATCTAACCTCAGACCATGGTGGGCTGTAAACCCATGACATAACGAATCAAAGTCGCAATCATTATCACTCTGCCTTGGTGGCCACAGAATTCAACACGAATTAATCGAGAAAATTTTTTTTTTTTATATAGCTCACATGTTACTGAGATGTAAGAAAGGTTGGCAAAGGTATGATTAACACAAAAATGCTCGTCTCCACCTTTGAAAGGCTTAGAGCAAGCCCATATAGACAAGAATGTTTAACCAGTGCAAAATTTTATATAGTAACTTTTTGACAAAATATTTCATCCTTGCCAAAAAATGTCAGTCAGTCAAAAACGAGATAGTTTGTTGATGTCGGGGAAGATGTTAAGCTCTCGGGAAGAAGGCTTGACAATGGAAGGAATTGCATATATGTTGCACCAGTTTTATAATACTGATTTCCTGCTTGAGCTTCGTGGAAAATAATTTAACAAATAATACTGAGTATATATGTATAGCTGATGAATAGCAACAGTATTCCAATACTGTATCCTTCATTATTAACTATCTTAAAATATAATGATAAAAACCTCAATATAATTCTAAAATATGTTTCATCATTTTATAGTTTAAAAAAAAAATGTTAGTCTCATTATTTCTACATATATTAAACAGATCATAATTGTATTAATCTCATATTATTCTAGATATACAAAATCTGTTACTTCCATAGTTCAAAATACAGTTATCGTATGTCTACAGTTCTCATTTGTTTACATAATAACAGTTTCTTATTAATAAAATATTCTTAATAATACTTCTTCAGTGTCCGAAGCAACCAGACCATACTGATACAAAGATTTTATGCATTAATACTTTAAAATTTGCTATATGGCGACTGTGATTATAAAGTTAATTGAATATTACCAAGCAAGACTTGCATAATAAACTGTTTATATATAATAATCGAAGATTGAACAAAACACAACAGGTATGTTTTTGCTTAATTCACACAAGCTGGTTAAAAGATTATTGTTCAATTTCGTTTGCACAAAAAATGTTTACTGACACGATCTTGTTATCACGCTGCAAAAGGCTATACAATCTCTGCCTGATAGGTACTTCTTACCAAGGTATCTTTCAGACTGCTGCCAAGGCAGAAAGCCCCCCCCCCCCCCCGAGTCCCAAAGGAAAGCCAATGCCAATCATAGGCTTTTCCACAGAGCCCTAAGGGAGTGTATGTTGTGTTGCATGGAGTAGCAGCCTCTTCAGTGTAGGTCCACCTTTTGGAGCTGCAACTCAGAGGAGGATGCCAAGCAACTCAGTAAAGTAGAAGCACAATCATCCCATGCCACTCACAGGGAACGAGAACCTGGGCGAGGCTTCGGTCACCCAAGCTATTACCTTAGGCCGAGAATTGTACGTTTTTAAAATTATGGCACGGATATATTTTACAAGATCATGTCCTACTGAGCACTGTAAATAGAATGAGAACTACCATTCTACGTTGTTTTAACACTGTGGAACTTACGTAAGGGTTTCTTATTAGCATACTGAATTGTCCAGAACTTTAGTTTCTCACAACAAACATATTTCTGGCATGGAGATTATATATATATATATATATATATATATATATATATATATATATATATATATATATATATATATATATATATATATATATATATATATATATATATATATATATATATATATATATATATATATAACAGTACATGATGAGAGATCACATGTACTATAGAGTACTGAGGAGGTTACATAAAGAATTCTATTCCGTATACTGGACTGTACAGAAGTATAATTTTTTCGATTTTTACTGCAAACGTATTTACGGTTTGGAGGTAAAAATTACATATTATGAGCCTTCTCTAATATTACATGAACGATACAAAAGAAAAATATTGAAACATACAGAACTTTAGGTTTTTACAACAATAATATTTAAGGATTGGAGATAAAATTTACATATTTTGGGCTTTTTCTAATATTATATGAAGGAAGCTGAAAAGCTCGAAGTTAAGAATTATTACATTAATGTATATAACAAGCTAGCTGTATATTAATTTGCATATCTACTTTGTTTATCTCAGGGTGCAGCATAAAAAAATTGCCATTTATTTGTTTCTAGACAGTTTTCTTCTTCTTTATAGTGTTCCTTTTTATAGATTTGACTTCTTATCGCATGAGGAATATAGAGAACAGTATTTCATGGTCTTTTATGAGGAAATAATTATATCTTAAAATACTGTGATTGATATTTTGTTCAAAAAAGGGGATTAAGATAAAAAAATGGTGTTATTTTTGCCACACCCTATACTACATAGACTTCAATCCAAAAAAACAAAGTAATATTTTTTTTAAGCTATAAAAATCAAAATGGCAAGAAAAAAAATGTACAGTAACAATCATACAAGATTGTGAACACTCAAATAACACTTGATTTCAATACATTTCTCTTTTATTTAATATTCATAATAAAACATATCTCTCTAATACTGTAATATATACTAAAAGTCAGAAAATTACCTAACACGACCAATAAAAATTAATCCCATCTTGAGAAACTTAAGCCTGGGGACAACAGTGGGCAAGTGGTCAGCGCTCGACTCGGGAGATAACAGACACAGGATCGACCCCACCGTGGGGTGCTAGGAGAGGTATTCAGCCTTAATTCCAGTCACACTTTGTGTCCACCCCCATACTGGGGACTAATAGCGACACATAAGACCAGGCTTATTAAGATGATTATTATGATAATAAAGCCAGTATACGTGTGGACTTTCTACACACACTAAATATATCATACAAACTAAGGCAGTAATCCTGAGCTTCAGAGTAAACTTACTTTCGACTGACCAGATGTATCACAAAAAAGAAAACAGAACAAGTTTAGGCTTCTGATAAATCTCTTCTAGCTATGCCAACACTCTTTGAGTTTCAATTTACATTTAATATTGACTAAATTTCGAATAACATTAAAATTTCTTATTAAGCAAACATTCAGTTACTTAAATTGTGTAGAAGACACACAAAAACACTACCATATCTAACATGATGAAAAAAAAAATGATTCTTTTAAACAGAGTTAAAACATGGACTCAAAACATGAAAACAACAAGTATCATAAAAGAAAAAAATATGAACCTCATTACTCTAGCTTCCGCAGCAGCACAGTGGTAAGAGAGCTCAACTTGAGAAGTGATAAACCCGTGTTTGAGCCCATTGCAGAGAGTTAGGTAGGGCATCCAGCCTTAATTCCCCAGTGCCAATCTGTCTCAGTCCAACCCAGTTTGAATGCGGTCACAAAAATGGAAAAAAAATAACTGACTTCTAGATGATTATTAATTACAATAAACATTGTTATAAATACAATGTAATTACATATTACTAACTGATATAAGCATGGCTTGGCTAGCAAAATTCTAATCTATAATAATACTGTTTATATTGAGTACATGACTGAAGAACTAAATTCTTGAGCAAACATGCTTTATTTAAAACTATCGAGAGATGGAACAGAATATAATTATTATTATTATTATTATTACTACTACTAATGTTAATAATAATAATAATAATAATCATATACAATGGCTGCAATCCCCTTTGAAAGGGGAGTGGCCAAGTCAGAGCACATACATTCACCAGTAGCTAATATACTTCAGTCACCAGTAGCTATTATACTTCAGTCACTCCACTTAGCTCCTTGGGGATAAAGGATTGGCACAATTCCCCACCACCACCCTGATTGGGTCACCCACAGAGTAAAAGAAGGATCTTCTTTCATGAGGCCTGATAACTATCAAGACGAAATCTTCCTTTTCAAATGACAACCGAGTTGATACAACGATCTACCGTTATATGAGATTTTGCAATCTACAACTGACCGCCCTTCAGAAAAATAGATTACAGAAAAAAACAATTTTGCATTAACTATTGTTTCTAATCACTTACTGTGCCTAATTTATAGTCTAAATATTATCATGGGTATGCACACTTATGAGAAGAAAAGTGTGTCTTTTGATAAATAGTGTATGTTTTGACTTGGCCATCCCTTAAAATAGGATTAAAGATTTGGTAAATACTGCATATTTATCATCGGAATAACACAGTATATGAAGAACAATACAACCCATGGAGGGGGGTATTGTTCATGGAACCTATTTCCTAGCATTTCTGGTTCTAGAACAGATAGGGGGGTAAGGATACCTCCTCCATGTTCTCATGCACACTGTAAAATTCGACTAAATGGGGCAGAGCGAGGGGACAAGAACTCAAATCCAATTTATTTTTCTCCCACAGTCCAAGTTTCTTTCCTTTGACTCAGCCTTCCCCATTATATAGGGAACTATGGCTTTTGAAAATATATTACAGAACTAACAGACAGCTAAGGATTTTAGCAAAATATCGGCACAAAAATCAGCGATGTACAATGCAGACCAAACCATTAAACAGAGCCCCATCGGATTGGAAAATGAACTTGCACTGCTCGCGAGTAGCTAGTTCTATCTCTAGTCATTTATAAATCCTCATATTGTTATATGATTAAATAACGTGGGTAAGCACAGTCCAGAATCAATATGCTATGAAACATTAAATAACCAACTTTATTTATAACTTGGGAAAGCTCTGCATCACTGACTCTAATAATGATAGCATGTTACTTCGGTTTAATGCATTCGATACGAATGAAAAAGTGAAAGAATTCCAAGGGATATTTCAAGTGGTGTGAGCGAGAATTTTGCTCTGATTTCTGAATTGTACATAACATCCATGTACAAACAGTTAAATGAAAATATGAGTTTTGTATATAATGCCTATGAATATTTACAATACTATACAGAGAAATAGGAATACAAGTATAAGCAACATAATGACAGCCCAATGCATTCGAGATGTCTAATATCATAGTTTATGGAAGAGCGATAATTGAAAATCAGCATACTAAACGTATACATAAATGAGTGTATTGAAAACAATATGAAAACCCTCTTAAAGTGAGCGTACGTTCATATCTACAAAGTTTATATTAATTACATATGGGGTAAACATGGGGAGTGAGGAAGAGCAGCCAGCCCTAATTCCAACTTGTCACCATTTGAATGGGGGTAATAATCTTGACACAAAAAAGGGTACACAAATACTATATAGGGTAGAGGATGCACTATCATATAGTTAAAATTTATATATGCATATCTGCATTTTTAAGAACTACGAATACCACATACCATATAAAAATCTTACACAAAATTTTTATGTAAATTTGCGGTCCTTATGATGAATACCCCAACCACTGTCTATGCATGAGTAATTTCTGAATATATATCGAACATCATTATAATTAATTCAACCTTAGAATTTTTTTATAAGTTTCATATAGAAGTATGACACACATAACAGGAAGAACGCTTCTATGCTTTAAGACAGTACAAAAAGCAATAAAACAACACTATAATGTAAAAAAACTTAGCAACATTTAAAGCATACTACCTTATTAACACTTTAACAATGAAAAACTTTTACATGATAGAACAATGTGCTGCACACATTTAAATATTTCCAGATATTATTTTTCCAAATATTCTACCTCCTACTGTCAGGATTCGAAAGTGACCACCTGTAGAACAGGAGTATACAGCTTTGTGCACTGGCCGCAGTCGTGGCTCAGTGCACTAAGTTGTGGATTTTTGTTCTACAGCTCCCAGGTTCGAATCCAGACAGCAAGAGGCATACTGTATTATCTGGAAAAAATATTAGGAAACTCTGCAACAGACTCCTCTCACATCCTCAGCCTTCACCTTCTAAATCCGACTCGCTCTTGTCTTCTTCAGACTCACACGAGTCAGTTGACGCCAACATGATTGCCTGAATTCTCTGAATGTCCTCTACCAAGTTCTTATCATCAGGACTAAGCTTCAAAGCTGCTCTATAATCAAGTAAACCTTCCGAGTAGAGACTGAGTCGCACGAAGGCTGTCCCTCTACGTATGTGGCACAGAAGCCGTGACTTACGGTTTTCCTCAGTGGGCGGAGTCAAGAGGTCCAGAGCCTGCAATTTGAGAAAATAAAGATTATTTATGTAGTATGTGTCACTATTCATCCCCATTATGGGGGTAGGCACAGACAGTGTGTGGCTGGGAATTAAGGCTGGATGCCCTTCCTAATCGCTGTTTGTCTCCTCCCAGTTAGAGTATTTTAACCACTTGGCTACCGTGGTAAAATTAATAAAGGTTGGTAAGTCACCCAAGAAGCAAGAAAAGTACTGCCATGTGTCGAATTAATATCAGCTGTTACATTGAGAGATAAAAAAAAATAAATTTAAAAAGACTGTCATGGAGTGAGGTTTGTGTAATCAAATAATATTGATTACCATCTTTTTTGAGTACTGGGGAGCGAGGTAGTGCAGAGGCTTGAGCGCTTGATTTGAGAAGTGACAAACCCATATAAAAGTGCACTGCGGGTAGTTAGAAATGATATCCAGCCTTAGTTCTCCAGCTCCAACCTTTTTGTGTCCCCCATAAATATGGGTAATAAAAATGACACATAAAACGTCAAATAACATTAATAATTTAGAGTAATCAATTGACTCGAGTATAATCATATATTTTCTACATTCAGAAGAGAATTTCCTATGATTACAGTTTGCAACTGAACATTTTTTGTAAATGTTCAGTTTCCTTTTCTTGTGGTTTTAGCATGTCCTCTAATCCTGGAGGGAGATGCAAAAAAAAAAAAAATAAATAAATAAATTAAGAAAATAAAAAATAAGACCAATATGATGACTTAATAAGTATCCACAAACACTCATTCATTTTCCCATTTCAAACATCAATATCCTACATTTCTAGGAGTGCAAGAGCTACTCTGTCCCTTAGCACAGAAACAACCAAATTGGTTCAATTGATAACACATGCAGCTGCATGCAAAACATCCCGACATCCATCCTTATAATGGACAAAACCCACTGGCCAAACTGCAATGTGGGCACCACCCAGCCCTTCTGAGTTATCAAAAGAGGCTGGACAACTCCATCAATGATTCATGTCCAGGACGTATCACATCATCAAATAGGAGCAAACACATTATGGATAATTGCACTGCACAAAACCACATATGCCAATAGCACAATATACACTCTCTGAGAGCTCTGCAAGAAAGCGTTAGACTGATGGTTGCCTTCCTCAGGAACCTGGGGCTGTTTGGCCAGGCAGCTTAGGAAAAGCAAACAACAACAAGTTCAATACCATAAATTTACGATACATTGACACGATAAACTAAAACATACCTTAGAACAATCGCTGACTGCATGATGCAAGTTATTAAGGCCCAAGTTGGCAGCAGCTCTATTACTGTACAGGGCTGATACTTTGGGACTCAACTTGATGGCATCGCTATAAGCATTCACACAACCTATATAATCACCATTCTCAAAGAGGGTTCTGAAAATGACAAGAGTATACAGCCTTTAGATGATGTGGTATTGCAGTGGCTAGAGCACTAGAGTAGGGAGGTGACAGACCCATGATTGAGCTCACCATGAGGCAATAAGAAGGGTATCCAGCCTTAATTCCCCAGCTCCAATCAGGCTGCATTCTCCCCCACAATGGGGCTTAATAATAACATATCTTGGTGCAATAAGCAGGGTGGCCATAATTGAAATAAAGGGACCAGCAAAGTTTTATCATACCTTTTGCTCTTGTGACAAGAAATGCATTAAAAAAGAAAAGATTCCCAACCTTTTGCCCCAATCCCTTTTAGTTGGCCCTTACAGTCATACAATGAATAAGGGGTGACATTCTCTCTCTCCCAACACCAAAGTTAACTTTTAAACCTAATGCAGGACATTAAGCAGGGCATCCAGCCTTAATTCCCCAGCTCCAATGCATCCATCCCATTCTAATGGGGATTAGTAATGACATAAAATAGCAAACAAACAACAATATTTTTGTAGATCTCAAATTCAACCAAAAAAAGGTGTAAAGCATATGAATGCAATCTGTCTCCTACTACAAAAGCACTTTTTTTTTGACAAAGAAGTCAAAATATTAAGCTCCGTAGTTAAAGACATGTTGTAACAATGATGATGTAAAGGTTCATCTGAAATTTAGTCTCAGATTTGTGCGTTATTTGTCTATAGAATGTCACTCAGTTGAAGTTCAATGCATATTACCTGCAACCGATATACAGTACTGTACTGTTGTTGTTAATTGTCATTTTAGGTATAAAAATTAATCTCCATTCGGCAGTGGGTGGACACATACAGGTTAGAGCTGGGGAATTAAGGCTGGATGCTTTAAGGGTACGCATCAAATTCGGTCTGAATATAGCAAAACTTTTGCACAAAAAAGGTATCTAAAGATTATATTTTTACCAAGTTTAGTTTAACATTAGAGCAGACGCTGCTTAGAGTAGAGAAGAGGTCAGAAGATGAACTTATATAACCCAGCTTGCATGCAATCGAAAGGGGATTGATAGACACATAAAATGGGGGAAAAACAAACTAACTATACTTACACTGCTTTCTCCTTGTAGAAATCTAAAGAGTGAGTTGGGCTATTAACCTTGGCAGAGTCCATGATGTTTGTCTTTGATGCCAGCCACTAAAAGATCAAAATCCAAAGAGAAAATTAACAACTAAGTTTAAAAAAATTTATATACTAAATAATGATATAGAGAAAATTATATATTGGTCTTAAGCGGGGGTCTCAGTAGTTCGGCAGTCAAATGAGGAAGTCGGGACGTGACTTATACAGGCTTCATCCCACCATGGGGTGTTAGGAAAGGTATCCAGCCTTAATTCCCCCACATAGCTCCAACATGTCACTGTCCACCCCAATTCCAATGGGGACTAAATGCAACACATAAAACATTGCCAAAATAAAACTGCTGACTTTGAAGAAATTCATAAGACATATGAGATAAACAGCCATTTCTCCTTTTTCTTAGCGAAGTGAAGCAGACTGTAGCTAAAATGGCAAACCATAGGATGAGATGACAAATAAAACTATATTTTGGGGAATATATACAGTAAGAAAAAGGAAAAATTACTTCTGACTGCTATAGCAACACAATAATGCAAATGCAGCAAATTATGTACCACAATTAGTCCTATTTCGAAGGGGGTGGTCACAGACAAGTTGAAGCTGGGAATTAAGGCTGGATTCCCTTCCCTGTGCTCCAAGGTGGGGTTGGACGCACGTTAGTCAAGCGGTCTAAGCACTACACATGGCAATCCCCACAGAAGATAGTACAGTACTTAAATTGCAAATGACGTATGATAAAACTTACCTCGTCTTCTGCCTCCTTCTGCGATTCTCGGCTAGGTGTGGGGAGCACCCTCTCTGTATACTTCACTTGGATGGTATAGTTCTGTCTTACTGGAGGAATGCTTTGAGGCTTTTTCTTCTCATCTTTCTTTCCTTCTTTTCCACTGCCTTTCTTGCCCTCCTTCCCAGGGACTTTGCGGGTGGTAGCGCATTTACGCTGTTGCTTCTTGATATTCTCTGATTTTTCCACTTTAGCTTTTCCGTTCTGCAGAACAAAATTGGAACATAATAAAATAGGTATCATGTCCTGCTCTCTATTAATCTACATACCTATACACAAAAACTATAACCCCACTTATAAGGGGGGTGGTTGAGTCAAAGCAACAATCTTGACTCATGGTAGGAGAAAAATACCCAATTTAGTTGACCTTTTAGACATGGAGGGGAACACAGAGGAGGTATTTTTGCCCCACCCTCTATTAATTTGAACATAAAAAAAATTTATATCAATTCGTGCTCTCGTCAAAAAGACACAAATATCTTCCAGTGCACCAATGTAATACATGACAATATGAATGAAAAAAATATAAAAACTATGCATCAGTGACTATCATAATTTGAATTTTTAATGAGTACAAAAATTATCATAGCACAATTAAATGCAATGTTGGAGCTGAGGAATTCAGACTGGCTGCCCATTCCTAACACCCCACGGTGGGGTCAAATGCGGGTTTGTCACTTCCCGATTTGGTCATTCTAAAGACTGAACTACCACTGATCCCAGTAGAGGTTCTTCAAGTATGTCATAAAAATGATTCAGCTTACCGCAATCAACAAATTTTCAGTAGATGAATAGTAATGACTATCTTCACCATCACCATCATAGTCAATTTCTGAAACTACTCGTAAACCATCCTCTGAGCAAGTACTGCTAAGACGACTTCGTTCTATGGACTCTGAAGGTGAGAGATGAAGCCAAAGGTTCACTAAAATTCATAAATTTACTGGAGTACTGACTTAATACACACATAAAATACCCTTTCCATTTTGTATGAATACGTACATGTTGCTTCCCTTTTTGTGTCACATCAATATTAATCCCCAAGCAAATTGGGTTAGGCACAAACAGGTTGGATCAGGGGAATTAAGGATGGCTGCCATATTTAATGACCGACAGTGGGCTCAAATATGGGCTTGTCACTTACAAGTCAAGCACTCTAACCACTGTGCTACTGAAGCACTCATAAACTAATATTTGCAATAGGTAAAGTTGATATATGACACATTTAGTACATAATAATATAAAATAAAATAATAATATATATATATATATATATATATATATATATATATATATATATATATATATATATATATATATATATATATATATATATATATATATATATATATATATATATATATATATATATATATATATATATATATATATACTGTATACAAAAAAATATACATTGTGGATGTCTCTTACAGCTACCTCCTATAACAAGTAGAGAATATGTAAATTAACACAAAGGTCTTCCATTGATCCTTACCTGATGAATTCGCTTCAGCAGACTTCTTCATAAACTCAATTTTCTCAAGCTCTATCTTCTTATCGCGTTCTTCCCTCAATCGATTATCTTCGGAGATTTGCTGCGTGACTGAAAACCTATCACGATAAATCTTCTCCTCTGGAAATTAGTTGTCAACCCTATTAGAACTCGTACTTATATTTCTTCATACATCAAAAGATTTTAATTTCTTCTTCACTATATGACAAAAGGATATAAGTAATTTCAGATCTTGAAGAGAAGTGTAACCCAAAGGTGCTTGAGATCATTCAGATTTACAAGGCAAGTTATCGAACTTAACTTAACATTTTACGGGGTTATTTAACGTTACACGGGGTTCTGGGGATTACTCATCTTTATAATATCAGTAATTTCGTATCATGAAACATTAAATAAATATCTCCCCACCATACAGAACACGTTTTCCCCATTATGCAAAATTAGTATGAAAGTTTTTCCTGTCATACGAAAATAGAATCTAAGTACTTTCTCACCTTTACACTTCTTGGATTTTTTTTCTTCGTTTTTCTGTACAGCTTCAACAGCTTCTTGTCTTCTAATCTGCTTTTCTTCTTGACTTAACTTGAGACAGAGGTCATTCCAATGAATTTCCGAATCCTTGATGAGGTCAATTTCAATGTGGTCGCTCAGTATCCTGGCTGAACTCTTTTCAACATCGATCATGTGGCTGAGAAAGGCTTCGAATATGTAGGGCGAATAACTCACCTAGGAATGAGAAGTAAATATAATAATAAATACATGCCATGTAGCAGTTGTCCGCTGTTTTATGAGTCACTGTTAGTCCCCATTCAAATGGGGGTGGACAACGCACTTTACTGTACCAATGGTAATGATACAGCTACTTCAACAAAAAGCAGTAATTATTACGATAGCTAGCTTTCCCCTATACTCCTGGGATAAATAATATTTATGGAAGGTATCTTGTATCTAGATAGAATTTGACTTACAAACCAATTGATAGAATGTACTTAATATGCAAATATAACGGCACTCTTCATTACCTTAAGATAAACGTTAGTTGTGACGATATCAACATTCTTAGGACTTGTGTGATGAAGACTGAGTGAAAGAAAAACTTTCCTTTCTGTTTGGTGCCACGTGTAATCAGTGACTTGAATCACCATTGTAAAATGGTAGAGAGGTTACGAGGAAGACGGAAGGATATGATATGCGAAGAGAGCTATATTGGTACTGCCAGTGGTGTCGATGAAGGAGGTGCCGATCACTACTGGCAAGCTTATCCAAATACCAGGACAGACAGAATTACATCTGAAAACGGACAAATCTATAACTGCAATTCATTATGTGAAATACATTCATTGTTTATTGTGGTATAATTAGTTCCCATTCGAAAGGGGGTGGACGCAGACATGTTGTATCTAGGGAATTATGCCTTCCCTAATATTCTATCACATCATTTCAGTTTTTTACATGTACGCATCATTTTATGTGTCACAAATATTCCCCATTCCAATGGGGATGGACACAGACCTGTTGTAACCGTGGGATTAAAACTGAAAGCCCTACCAAACACCCGGAGAGCAAGAACAAACCTGCATTAGACACCTCCCAACTCCTGCACTCTACTAGTGAGCAAACACATTATATTAATATCTCAATCTTTATACTAAACGTGGGAAGCACACCATGGGTCTGTAAAATCTCGAGTCAAGCATGTTAACCACTTGACTACCGTGATCCCATATATATAAACATATTATATATATATATATATATATATATATATATATATATATATATATATATATATATATATATATATTATATATATATATATATATATATATATATATGGTAACTGATTACTTCCACACCCCCAATTAATGAACTAATAATAAAGAACATTGTAAAAACATCTAAAATAATTAGAAAACAACACTTGCAATTACTGACTCAATTCTTAACTTGAAGTAAACTGAACTAACCTAATCTAAAATTTCATGAGTTAGTTTAACTGGGGGGTGAGAAGACAAACATATATATATATATATATATATATATATATATATATATATATATATATATATATATATATATATATATATATATATATATATATATATATATATATATATATATATATATATATATATATATATATATATATATATATATATATATATATATATATATAGTGTGTGTGTGTGTGTGTGTGTGTGTGTGTGTGTGTGTGTACTAACATAACCTAAAGGGTGCATTATACGAATGTTATAAAGGTATGTAAGGCTTCAAATTTGAATTAAATTAAGTGAGTTAGATTAGGTTAGATTAGTTAGTTTGCTTTAGTGAAGTTATTTTGGTCTGCTAGGTTAGAAGTGGTTCACAAGACGAATCTTAGACTTATATACGCAATAAATGAAATAAAGACCTTGCTTGGCAAAGTCTTTTTCTGTCAACTTTCACTGCCTCATACGCGCTTATTTTAGAATATGATCGTTTCATATTATCACATATTATCCTTTGAGTGCAAAACTACAAATCCATTTATATAAACTTAACACAAAGTCCAAAATACTTACTATATAAGCGTAACATATGCAAGACACAAAGCATTGTGACTGGGAACACGGCCTCCATATTATTGTTTACGTTACCATAGCAATTGCATAGATATCTGAATAGTAATAGAACATAACCATATTTAGACAAATGTTTTTCATATAAAATTTCCTGCGTAATTTCGTATATAGCAACAATGAAAATCATTAGAGCTTACAAACAAAGAATAAACACAATGAACTGATGAAATATAATTCAATAATTACCTTCAATTTCCCTGTTCACATGAGAGATGATGGTGCATGAGGAAGGGAAAGGGAGAGATGTTAATGCTGGAAAGGGGAGTCCCCTACCATACTGGGCCTCTGTCTCACTGAAAACCTATCCACTGAGTTTCGTCTTTGCCTACATTTTAAAATGTTTCTGAAGTGAGACATGGTATTGTCATTGAAATTATTTATGGCTCGGTTTGCTGCAGCTTTGTCAGGGTGATATCTTTCCACAAAACTTTGCACCTCATCCCATTTCTCACACATTTCTTTGATCAAAGAACTAGGAACATCCTGCGTTCCATAATGATTCCCTAATAATAATTCCCCCACCATCAACTTTTCCTGCTCTTTGTGAAGGTGTCCCAATTTTTCTATATTAAGTCTATTTTTTTCCTCCTCCACATCAGCATTTTCAACTAAGCCCATGCTTCTGCTTAAAGACACACTATCAGCCTCAAAGACTCTGTCTGCTTCACAGTTAGGCCACAATTTCCTCCAGGACAAATTTATTGTCCAGTAATTCACTTGCTCCCAGGCTTTATCAATGATACTTATGCAATGGAGGATATTGAAATGATTTCTCCAGAAGTCTCCAAGTGTAAATTCTGTGTCAGAGGTCACATAAAAATATCTTTGAAAAAGTGCTTCGGTACAGATTTTTTTAAAGCTCGAAATAACCTGCTGGTCCATGGGCTGGATTAGAGTAGTATCAGCCCTCCACATAACAGGCAGCTTACTAGTCATTGCATGATTTTTCACCAGCTTGTATTCAGTCAATGTTTTTTCTTCTTGAGTGATGTAGGTCTTCCTTGGCATTATTTTCCTATATAGGCCAGTATTGCCACACTTGAAATCTTTTGGGGGAAGAAAATCCTCAGCCTTTACATAGTCACAAGATTCTTGTACATTATTTTCTACAGCTGCTCGGTTAGAACTCACAGCCTCCGCATGCCTAATCACACTACGTATGCCGCTCCTCCTCTTGAAATTATCAAACCACCCTCTGCTAGCTTTGAACACGTCAGTATCAGCACTCGTACCTGTTTTTTTCTTTAGCAAGTCATCATGTAATCTCCTCGCTGTTTCACAGATCATACCCTCAGAAACACTATCACCAGCTAGCTGATTATCCTTTATCCAAATTAACAACAATTTTTCCACTTCTTCAATCGTCTGTGATCTCTGTTTAGTAAGGCATTTCACTCCTTTTGCAACATCAGCTCTCTTGATCGCCAGTTTATTTTTGATAATAGTACAGATCGTCGATTTTGGTATACCGAACTGTCTAGCAAGATCCGAAACACGAGCACCATGTTCATGCAAGGCTATGATCTCTTTTTTAACTTCTATTGTGGTTCTAACTACTTTTCTTTTCACTCTTTTATGATCACTATCCTTGTTTGGTTCCATATTTGGAAATAATATGTAAAAAAATAATACAAAACTGTGAATTTCAATAAAAGGCACTGCAAAATCAAGACAGAGTTGGCACTCCATAGAAGTTGAAGCGTAACTGACAGTTGGTTGCCGAACTTGCCGGATTGCCTGTTCGAGAACCGAGATTCTGTTTGGAAACCGGTGCGTTTTCTATATGGTTCCTTACCTAGTAAAACATATTTCATTAAATTTCATTTAGTTTGGGGAGTAAACGTTAATAATTGATTCACATGTACTTGTAATATTTGATGATATTCGATCAGCAAATTTCCATTGATTACCTTTCAATTTGAGTGTGAAGTGCGTATTTTATATTTATTTCAATCAGTTATTCACTTCATTATTCGGGAAAAAGATATGAGTACAATACTCGAAAAAAACTTTAAAAAATCTCAAAAGTTACATAATGTGCTTGAATATATTTATTCTGAATTTTTCATCAGCAACGCGTATATTTATTATTATATATAGATCTATGACATTATTTTTTGTTATCCTACATGAAGGCAGTGATACAAGTTTTACGCTATTTTTTTAACTTTTATTTGCCTGCTTAATAAATCAATTTATTTCCTTTAATGGTACCTTTTATCGGATTATATTATTTAGCATTTCTATGTGTATATAAATATTATTATTCTATGATGAAAGATATTTTAAATAATATATTTATTTAACAAAATTTACATTGAAGTGAAGAATTCTCGCAATAATGTCGAATTCTTGCTATATTATCGCTAATCCTAGCGATATTGACATTGACAACGCTGTATATCTATTGGAGTAGGTAAGGGCAGGGCAAGTGTCAAACCATGAAGGGTGAGAAAGACGACCAATGCGTGAAATAAGCCCCACATTAAGCTCTCTGTCGGTCTAATACTGGCAGTGATGGAATTGTTGCAGACAGAGACTCATTATATATTCAATAAAGGACAAGATTCGCTCTGGTGTGACAGAAAAACAGGACAATTCGAAGCGAAAACATGTGAGTGACGCAATGTTTACGTTTGGCACTAGTGTCAGAGTGCCTTTGTTACTCGGTATTTACCCCAGTTATTCACTATATACTTTATTTTGGCTTTTAAATGTGGGGAGTAATGCTCTTTACTCCTGGAATGGGGCAAAACTTGGTTCAGATAAATCCTACTTATTTAATACGAAATGTGTGCTTTCTTATGTAACCTAAACTAACAAAAAATGAGTGTTGGAGGTACTAGTGATTTTAACAATTTGGTTTTGTTGGAAATCCAGCTTTTCTTTCTCCCACTCTTTTACCACGAAATGAAAAACACTAGATGTTTTATTTTGATATAAAAATACTCTTAACAATGATGAGCCTGTAACATCGGTGATGGGAACATACAGTATACAGTATAATTTGATGTACTGTATGTGATTACCTAATAGTATCCATCCATTCACAGCCTTGCGTAACCTAATTCGTGGTAACAGTGCAACAACAGCAGTTATAATACCATTACTGATTATCTATTTAAGTACTGCAGGCGATTCAGTAGTGTACCTGCTGGGTCATTAGGTAGAATAGAGTATTGTTGTCTCGCATTTCAGTACCTTGTTAAGGCGGGGCAAAGAATAATATGATTAGTTTGAATTTCAGTACTGAAAGATGTTTTGTTGGCATTTCAATAATGCAATTGAAGGTCACTATGTAGGAATCTCTATTGTTGTCTAGCATCTTGCATGTGTACCTTGTTAAGGTGGGCCAAGAATGGAATGGTTGAATTTAAATCCATTTTTGTGAGATATATATATTACTTCAACATTTCCATGCTATGATGTTTTTTTATAAAATTATTGCCTTTCCTGTGTAGCCAATGAAACATATACCAGTATCATGCCAGCCTATCTGTGTCCGCCCCCATTTAAATGGGGATTAATAGTAGCACATGAAATGGCAAATAGCAACAAAATTGCTGAAGTAATAAATATTGCATTATGGACAGGACCTTTCCTGACAAGTTTAGTGCAAAATTCACCTTTGATTTTGTGTTGAACTCTCCCGTTTCTCTTATCTTGACAACTTTTGTGTATAACTTATCCCTCCCTGTGATCTTGACAACTTTTTTTGTATAAGTTTTGACCTTCTCTTCTATAATATTTACAAATTTTGTGTAAAACGTGCCCTTCCCTCTTAATTTTAACAACTTTTGTGTATGATATGTACTTCTCTATTCTACTAACAATCTTTTGTGTATACCTTACAGTTATCAGTAGTACTCACAGCATTTTGTGGATAATTAACCGGTTCTTTAATTCTGCCAACTTTTGTGCGTAACTCTCCTTTCTGTATTGCGCTAACAACTTCTGTGTTGAATTTGACCTCATCAGTGTTGTTGGAAGACCTTAAGCATTAAAAAATCTATTAGACTTTTTAACCTAATTCTGGTCTACTGATCGTATCTTGATCCAAGATATATACAAAAGCCATAATTCCCCATATAAAGGGGGTGGCTGAGCCTTAGCAAAAAATTTGACTCTGTGGGAAGAATATACAATGGAGGAGCTTCTCAGTCTCCTCGCTCTAGTAATTTGTATTGTAAATAATAATATTTAATAGCTTGGGATTTTGTTACTTAGAGAATATATACATACACATTTACTTTTCTTTCTTGAGTTAATGCGTACATTTACATTGCCCACAGTCCCCCTTGTAAGGGGGTTGCCGAGTCAAAGCTGTAACGACTGTAGTTACTTCACTACTTCAAGCGGAAAGCAAGAGTTATTTTACTTAATATATAAAAGAGGATGTTCACCAATACAAACAAAATATTGAACTGATTTATTGATCAAATTCAGGGTTATTTATATGTACAGCTATTTCAGTGGGAGGAGTTACAAACAACCCAAGAGTAATTATTGACCCATTAAATACAACTTTAAAATAACTTAATAATTACTAAATGATTACCTATTTACAATAATTACATATTTTGATAAAAAATATTATTTACAATTTGTACGTTTGTACAAAGCGCACATTTGCCAGAAAGTAATATACTTTAGTCACTTCTCTTAGCTACTTGGGGATATAAAGGGCTGCTATAACTCACCCCTCCACCTTTTGTGGGTCATCCACAAGGATCTTCTTTTTCAATTAGCCATATGAAGATAGCATGACTTATCTGACGGATATTGGGTTTTTAATATGGTGACTGACATGAATATAATATTGTATTCATTCTCAAAGTAAGTGGTCACCATGGCAGAGTGGTAGCGTTAGTAACTCTGAGTTGTCAGGCTGAGAGTTCGTGGCCTGCCATGGTTAGGAGTTAGAAAGGGGATTCATTCAGGGTAATGATCACACCTGCCAAAACCAAATTCCTTCTCGAGAAGGCACTGTATTAACCTTTAGTAGAAAATGGAGCCTGTGAAGGAAATAATTATTTTAATGTTTGCATTATTGTATCACTGACCAATGTCTTATCATAAATTTCATATACTGTTTAAGAAGTAACGATTAATGGGATCATATAATAAAAAAGTAAACCTAACCCAACCATTTATGGGATTATTTAATTTTACATGGGGTTCTGGTGATTACTTATCTGTACCAGAGCCAAAATATGCTTAATGGAGAGCAAACAATTGTCGAGCTCTCTAACCACTATGCCACCGCAGTTCCCCTTTCCTTATGCTTTATGATAATGCTTAAATGATCTTTCAACACGAATTTATTTTTTTCTTTCAGGTTGGGATTTGGCCTCTGCAGAAAATCCAACATGTCTGGGTGTCATTCACCTGCTTCTGGGCAAATTACAGATTCACCCAGGTAAGTTATTGTTATTCACCCCGGTAGGTTGTTATTATTATTATTATTATAATTATTATTATTATTTCTGCAGTAATAGTAGTAGTATTAGTATCAAAATCCAATCAACAAGTTCAGCTCAGCTGGAAAAAACAAAGACTATAAACCGAATGGCTCCAGCAGGGGAAACAACTTAGTGAGGAAAAGAAAAAAAAAGAAAGAATAAAATATAAAACGATATGAAATGGTGTAATTCAGTGTTGCAATGCTGGGTATAGACTTTTTCTATGTTGGCTTTAATTCTATAGAATAACATTGGATAACAGTCTTCGTTACTTAAAGTGCTTT
>JAXCGZ010020963.1:87500-108366 GCA_037179515.1 Halocaridina rubra | reverse complement strand
CAAAGGTCAATGGATCAGGTTATTTGACCAAATTGCGTTTAATTATATACTAATAATAATAATAATACCAATACCACTGCTATTACTACTGCTACTAATAATAATGATAAAAGTTGAAATACTACTACTACTACGAATAATAATAATAATAATAATAAACGTACACAAACGAAGAAGTCGAAAAACTACTAGACGCATCGACCAAAAAAATCCCTACTTTGAGAATTACTTTAGAACATAATATTGCAAAAGAATAGTTTGCTTTGACGTTGGCACGCGAGCACACACACACACAAACGCAGAATCCATAGTTGTTTTTCCCAGCAGCCATATTAACAAATTACTCAATAATGGGAAAATTATGAGGTGTCAAAATACAGATATACAGAGTGCACTTCCTGGTGACCCACCACGACATTCTTGCACTGTTGCCAAATGCGCTGAAAGGATGAGCTCTCCCAGAATACCATTTGTGGCATAGCTACCTGAACAGTGTTGTCAATCTGAAAAATTCTGTTCTGCCGGCCGTTTTCCTTTGTGTATCATTGCCTCATCTCTGCCTTGTCCTTAACCTTTTTCTTTTCTTCGTGATGGTGTATTCTCCTGCCCGGGCCTTTATTGTTGAGGGCAGTTTTAAATTCCTTCATGGTTATGATAGAGTGGATAGGATCGATATTTCGATATGGCTGGCTCTAGAACTAGAGGTCATAGTTTGAAGCTTCGTAAGAAAACTTGTTTGCAGGATGTAAGGAAATACTTTTTCAGTGTAAGAGTAGTTGATAATTGGAATTCGCTAAGCGAGGAGGTAGTTAATGCTATCTCAATCCATAGTTTTAAGGACAGGTTGATAAGTATCACTAAGTCTAAAAATGGAACCGATCAGGAGACGGAAGATACGAGCTTTGGCTCTTTCCGTAAACACAATTAGGTAATCACAATTAGGTAATCACACAAAATGGAACCTTTCAAGAATCCGCTAATACTGACATCAAAATCAACTTGGTAAGATGATACAAATCTGCTTTCTCTTGCTAGTTTGGACTTGAATCATCCGCTAGATTGGGGCAATTTTCATCATTTTCCCAATATATATATAATTAGCTCCAACCTATCTGTGTACACCCCCATTCGAATGGGGATTAATAGCGACAAAAAACAGAAAACAATATATATATATATATATATATATATATATATATATATATATATATATATATATATATATATATATATATATATATATATATATATATAATTTTTTTATTCCTGTTTTCACATATGTAATGTGCTTATTTGGTGTTATATATATATATATATATATATATATATATATATATATATATATATATATATATATATATATATATATATTATATATATATATATCACATTTTACCCCTGACCTTCAGTGTAGTTAATAGCGCCTTGACGCAATAATTATGTCTTAGGTTCGAGTCCCGGTCAGGGGTAACATATATATATATATATATATATATATATATATATATATATATATATATATATATATATATATATATATATATATATATATATATATATATATATATATAATCTAGCGAAAAATCGCCAAGTTGACAACGCTGCACTCATAGTTGGCAAAGTATATTTCTCTCTCCCTCCCACCCACCCACATGTCAATAGACAGGCAGACTAACATTGTGCATTCTACACCAACCAATCACAGGCTCACTATTTCTGCGAGCTACATACAAACTGTCGAGAGACTTCAGATATAATAAAGATATGATGAAACTTTTTTTATATCGTTTCAAGTCCATCATAATCAAACAAAGAAACAAACATTTATTTCCATTTTCTACAATGGTGCAGGGAATTAAAGTTGAATGCCTTACTAACGTTCCGCGGTGGGCACAATCACGGCTATGTCACTTTCCGAGTTGATTACTATCACCACTGAGCTACTGCGGTACCTAAAAACAATGATCAATATTCATTTCAGTTTATCGTTAAGGGATAAACAGACGATCAATATTACGGACAGTATTTCCTGTACTGTCATTATTACTGTCGGTGTGTCCATCATATGGCCGTAGTAGTTCACACCAATAGAATTGTCAGTATTTTTACTGACAGTAATAATGATCGTCTATACCCCCCTTTAGATATGTACAAGCATTGTTACAACAGGTATTTCTCAATTTGGCCAATGGGGGAACATACCAGTTCAATTCGGTGCCGGCCCCAGGCTCGGACTAATAAAGAGGGCTGATGCCAGGATTTGCACATCCGGACGTAAAATCTGAAGCTAAAAGTAACTAGATGTCTCTAAAGAGGCAAGTAAGAAACAGCGATCCCATATGCACATGGAGAAACCTGCCTAGAATGAAAGTTTAACACAGAGAGAGAGAGAGAGAGAGAGAGTTCCACAATTTCAAAACAGTTTACTAAATTCATGTAGCCTATACACATACACCAGCAACGAACTACATCACGAAGGCAAACTCAGACCATGAAAAGTGTCATTTTCACTTTATAATCGGCATTTTCCTGGTTCATATAAGGGCCTTGTTGCTCAATAGCCTCTGAATACTCGAGATGGTTTGACTCAAAGTTTTACAACCAGATGCACTTCCTGACAACAACCTTCTCTATGGATCCAATCATGGGACTGGATATGAGTTTAGCTGGCTTGCACCATGTTCATATGGGGTCCCTATTGCTCACTAGCATCTTGAAACCCTAAGCTTTTGGCTGAAAGATTTACACCCGAATGCCTTTACTGACACCAACCCTCTAATGGCATGGATCCGGGTCTGGGGCCGAAACTGAGTTGAGATGTTTTAGTCCATGTTCATATGGGGTCCCTCTTGATCACTAGCAACATACAGACTTGAGCTGGTTTTGGCTCAAAATTTTACAGAGAGATGCCCTTCCTAAAATCAGAAACTCAATAGCTTCGGCATTTGGGGCTGGCACAGAGTTGAGCTGGCTTGTTTCCCCAGGGATGAATTACTCATTCAATAACAATCAAAGCCCCTGAGCCATGACCATACTGAAAGCCAGCTCTCTCTACTTGAAAATTGTTTGCGAACATAAATTGAGAATGGAAGCAGTCCTCTTTTGCATTTTAGGCACTTAAAAAGATGAGTAACCTCTAGTACTGTACCTTATGTAAATTTAAATGATTGATGATTCGGTTTTACGTCTCGAACTCCCTTTTCTACTAAGGGCTAGGATGGTTGCCTTCCTGCGAAGGACTTGTTTTGGCAAAGGTAATCGTTACCCTGAGTGTATGCCCTTACTAACCTCAGTCCATGACGGAGCGCGAACCCTCGACCTACCGACACAGAGTCGCGGACGCTACCATTTAGCCACGGAGACTAACTCTTATGTAAATATAAATAACCCCTTAAATTGCTGGGTTAGCTTAGGTAATTGACCTGTAAATATGAATAACCCTAGAGAGCCTTGGGGTTACAGTACCCTTCTTTACATGAACCAAATTTTGTCATACTTTTAATATATCTAATATGCCTCCAAAACAGCCAGCGTCAATGAGTCGTCTAGTGCACACTGATGACAAAGTCAAATGTAATACATTTGCCAAAATCGTTACTCGGGCAAAGAATCTGAAGAACAACATTACATACGAACACAAGAAGCTTATCCAGCTGAGAACAAATATGTTCAATGCGGATACAGCTGATACTGTGAATTAGACTTACAGAGAATATGTAACAGAATGAGAAGAAATACCAAAAGAGCTTTTAAGTAAATACCTATAAAAATACTACAACTGAAGATCTTTTGGACTTGAATAGGAATGGCAATGGTTAGCTCAAAATTAATTCTTCCTTCAGTTATTATTTTTCTTTTAATGCCTACATCTACACTGAATCTGGCATATATGTTACATATCTCTTATTATACCCTCACATATGACAAGTTACAACACACTCCCCATCTGTTTTGCTTTTTTTTTCCTAAATGAATTCTTGGTGCCCAGACCCGCTAAGAGTAATTTTCATTGCCTGTCCAGGTGCCACACACACACACACACAAAAAAAAAAAAATATATATATGTAACTTCACAGTAGAAGGTCCCCTACTTACAAACAACCGAGTTACGGACATTCACAGATACGAACAAAAAAGTACCCATTATCTACCCATGGATTATGTATTACTGTATAGTACTGCATTATTACATTATCGTTATGGTATTAAAATTAAGTAAATACTGTAAATTTTTTGTATCATGTAGTAGTACTGTACAGTACTGTATACGTATGTACTGTACAGTACTCTTTGTACTTTTGCACAACTTACAAACGGACTTCTGGAACCTAACTTATTCATGAGTTGGGGTGTGTCTGTATATTCATTGAAGAAACAGAAATTAAAAAAAGTAAATGATAATATTGCCTTTGAGGGCTCTGTAATCAAGATAGGTGACTTCAAGTCTGTTCCAGTGTGTGAACCTGTACCATCAGTAAATGCTGGATTTGGTATGGTCTTTGAAAACTTTTCAATAGATAAAGTACTGTAATACCAGTCATAAAAAAGAAAGAAGAAAGATGAAACCCAGCAGATTACATCTTATATTGCAGTAGATATAAAGGCAAAGACATTCACAACAATGAGAACTGCAAAATGAAAGAAACCAAACACTGAGATACGTAGTGAGAGTATGGCTAAGAGAAAAAATAGACACAAGGCAGAAAGACATGAAAAACCTAAAGAGAAACAGAATACTTTACAGTTGTCCCTCATCTTACATGGTAAGAAATAAGGCGAGCCTGAATATACTGTACACAATTGGAATATATATGAGAGAGTAAAATTTAATAATACAGTATTTCAAAAATACATCATAGCAACCACAGTACTGTTTGTAAACATATTCAAATTCCATTTAGTAAAGTCTAAGTACAGCACCGTAATCTAGGCATAATTCAAAGTGTATAAGAGGTTGAGAATAGAAAATATGCTAAGTACAGACACATTTATACACGGGTTTTCACTATAAGTGATTTTTTACTCACGCGGGAAGTGGTGGCACTAATTAACAGCGTAAGATGAGACAACTATTCTCTCTCAAGATCCTGGATAGCATGAGAGAAAATGGATGATCAAAGAAATATACTGGAACTTTTTTTAAAAGCTTAAAATTCTGTAGGTGTGACGTTAATTTTGGCTACATGAAAAACATTAAGTTCTTTTGTAGAGAAAAGAAATATGAAATAGGGGTTGGCAAGACTAGTCTCTGATAAGTTAAAGGAAAATTTGTTCAGCCTAAGCGTAAAAACTCCAGGCAATTTAGAGGAGCTATTTTTGTAGTTTACGCTATAAATATATAGTCTTGCATAACATACATACATATACAATGGCTGCAGTCCCTTGTAATGGGAGTGGACAAAACATACCTTTATCATTCTTCTCAGTTCCTAGGGGATAATGAGGTGCCACGATTTCCCCCACCATCCTGCTTGGGTCTCCCACAGAGTAAGAGGACAAGTTTTGCATAACACCTGTCATAGAGGAGCAATAGACTGGTGGGAGTAGGAGCTAAAGTCGACAATGGGAATCAATTTATACAGAACCACTTGAGATCAAAACAGCACAAAACATCCATAGTACAACATAACTTATTAAAAACTAAAGGAACTGTAAAGACACAACATAAATTACTAAAAACTAAAGGAACTATTAAGAAAGCATGTCAGGAGGAGCTTAGCAATAAAGTGTTTGGTACTTATAGATGTTGCAGTGGGTAACATAAGTAAGAGCTAACTGTATATTCATCCCTATGGAAATAGTCTTCACAACAAAATGGCTGTGAATAAAGCACAGAGACTTACATTAAGAAGCCATTGCAGATGAAATATCATCAAAATATAAGTTTATCTTTCGTTTACAGACCAAAAGCAATGAGTCCTGTTGACCAAAGCCCATGGAATAGCACCTAGAGATGTTGTAAGATGCATAACGGTAGCCTCTTATATTATTGAGTGATACAGCTCAGTCAAGAACTCTTTTTGGGTAGGTCCCAATACAGCTAAAATACTTCAGGTGAAGTTAAACATTTCAGAAAAATAAAAAAGATGACAATGCATATGTTACTGTAGTATGCACTAATGGTGTATCTGTGTACATAAATGAGCAAACCAGAATGCTTTCTCACTCACAGAAAGAAGAGGAGTTAAGTGACAAGGTAGTATTTTTCCAAGCTCTTTCACACAAAGCAGAAAACTTCAATGTGCATATTAGACCTCAATAGGCATTGTATATCCCAAAAAATATTGTAGTACTTGTCAAGAACTTTGTCGCGAGGTATCAAAAACTGGTTATTACGAGTTCACAAGAGTAATTTGATAGTATCGCAAAATTTCATACTATGAAAATATACCTCAAACAAACTTTGTAAATTTGCCTCTGCTTGCATCCAAATAATATTAAAGAACATGTAGGCAATGAGCTATATACTGGCAAATATAACTGCTAATCCAATATACAACACGTTAACTAAACACTATGCGCTTACAAAGCCAAAACTCATGACTGATTCAATTTTCGTTGCTAGAATGCTTTTTATGGAAAACTTGTACACATATATTGATGTTTATATGTTGAAAAGTAAGAGCAATAACACAACTTCAATCCAACTGACTATGTCAGAATAAAGTTTGCTGTCGAAAATTATAACTCAAAAATACAATGACACAAAAGGGCTATTTCTTACCGAGGTTTTTAAATTTAAATATTGTATAGGTATGTAAAAAAGTTGTATAGAGCTGAAATTGACTTAAATAACATCCAGAACATAATCGGGGAACCAATATAGTCGAGTGGTTAAAGTACTTCTCTCTGGAGAGGACAGAACTGCGATAGAGCCCACCATAGGGCACTAGGAAGGGCATCTAGCATTAAATTCCCAAGCCACACTATGTCCATGCCCACAATAGGGACTGATAGTGACACATAAAACAAGGTTGTTAAATCAATGACCATCACCTCAAGGCCACGATGATCAACTGTAGTGATTTTATTATACAGAAGCTGCCCTATTTACGAACATTCATAGATACAAACAAAAACCTACCCACTATCTACTCATGTATTAATGTTTGTATTACTGTACATCACTGTATTAAATTTCATTAATACAGTATACTTTTTGTTTTATAGTTAATTGTCTTTAAATTAAATACTGTACAGTACTACCTGCATGTGAATGTACTGTACAGTACTTCTTTACTTAAACACAACATACGAACAATTCTGTTTATGAACAGACTTCTGCAACCTAACTCGTTCGTAAATTGGGGAGTGTCTGTACAAGACTATTTGGACTGGATTAATACGACCCTAACATCTTGAAAGAAAACTACGGTGTTCCAAAACAAACTAAACTTGGAAATCATATATTTTCTGAATCTTTTTCATTTCACAATTGAGTACAGGCATTCAGGTCTATGTTACAGCATATAAATATGGATTTTGTTAAATGCTATAACTTTTATAAAGAGGTAAATTGTCACTGTACAGTCAGCAATCAGCATCCTTTGTTTCAAGATCTGAACAGATATGAAGAACAGTTATAAAGTGCAAAAGTTATCTTTATGAAGTTTTTACACGTTATCTTTGCACTGAAAATGCTAATATAATCGAAAAACTTCAGACAGAAAACACCGTAAGTGTATTGGAGCTATTTGAATTTAAGAAGGCTTCACTATCAGCAACTGCCAAATCCATATCTCTTCTTAGAAGGGCCATCAAGGGAAAGTTTAGATAAGTGTTAAAGAATGGACATAAATTAATTAGTTAACACTATAGTGTCTCTTACAAAGAATGCCGCAAATACTTCAATTAATTTAATATATGTATATAAAAAACTAACTGATGCTTGTCATTTGGAGTTGCTTTTAGCCTCAAAAGAAAGAGCATTTCCTTAAACTGAATAAAAAAACAAAATAATAATAATACCTTAAATCAAATGCAGAAGGTGAAAAAGATGTAAAATGAATACAAAAATGAAAAAAAGATGCTTTTCATTCAAACTATACATTACAAACCCTCTTGCAATGTTGCCTTAGATTTCCGAAAAAATTATTAAAAATAAGGAAAAAGACACTGCACAACTTCAAATAACCTTTACTTAGTCTAATTTACATCTACATAGTCTTCAAGAAGCACATATTGACAATCCACGAAAATGAAAAGTCACAAAAGAAAAATCTCCTAGAAAGGATATTCATGACTTGCCTCGACTTCCTGAAAACAGAACATTTAGCTTGGAGAGAATGTCAGACACTCTTGAGCAAATATATTAAGGATATGAAGTGAGAGATAATGAGAAAAATAGTAACCAAACTTATGAGGCAAATCTTAATCACATAACTTATAAGGGCATCAAGTATTTAAAGAAAAAAATTAATACCGTACTTGCAAAAGGGTGTCGACCTGCTCTCAATGGGTAAGATACGTGAACAAGACACAGTGCAAGTTTTTTATTGTATGTTATAATGAAATTGGTCTTGGAGGTGGTGAATGGTTATATTTTGACTGTACGGCTTTAAGCAGTTTGCCAGGTGAGAATACGCCTTGGCATTGTAATTTATCCCTTCGGAGTCTCTCTAACAGCCCTTAAACAGTTTGGATAGCTACTTAAAGTGCGAAAGTAAAAAATTAGTGAATGTTGATGTAGATGAGAACTGCATGTATAGTGCTTTTTCTGTTCTTCTGTATGGTACACCTTTTTACATAGAGAACTGTGAATGCTTTCCAGTCAATTAATCAGAATATTCCAATAAAAAGAAACACAGATGTAGATAGACCTAGGACACTTGCCCTGATTGGGTAGAGTTGCAAGAGCCAGAGGCTTTCTTTGTATATAAGCTTGTAAACTATCATTACACTGTATTTGAAGAGAATGAGATAAAGATATACTGTATCTACTCACATGTCTTTAGAACAAATGCTTGCTTATATAGAGAAAAAGCAAACACCTACTAGTAAACACTTTACACATCAAGAAAATTCAGAAACTTACAGTTGTGCAATAGAAATGGACCTTTTGGCGCATATATAAAGAAGGCATCTCTGGTGCCAGAGAAGAAGTGAGAAGGTTTTTTTTTAATAAATGGACTTTGACGGTCCACACAGGGATTGAGGTGCCTTCCATTCTGTATTTAACGATAATAAAGACAGGGCTCATTATGATCCAATCACAGTAAAAGATCAAGAGTGCAAGACACCCGTACCTCTCTGTAAGGTATACAATCCAAGTAAAAACTAGGCACTAGCAACAAGTATATGTACAAAATGCAGCAACTTAAAAAATAGCTATAACACTAGCACAACAATTCCAAAGTCAACTGGTGACAGATTAAGGTATTCTGAATGCTCCAAATAAACACTATAAGTTAAATTTTGCCAAAGTTAAGTAGAAATTTCCTTTTCCCAACTGCAGTCACTTGAATATATTCTTTGCAAATTTTGCTTATCTTTTTTCACATTATGTCTTACTCTCTAGAAGCAATCAGGTTGGTCACAGCAATAGTATTGTAAAAGAACTGCATGAGAGCTGTGGTGGCTCAGTGGTAGTACGCGCAAGGTAGGATGTGACTACCTTGCATTCAAGTCCACTATAGGATATTAGCAAGGGCATCCTGTCTTAATCTCCCAATTACAACCTGTTAGTGTCCACACCCATTCACAGAAGCACATTGTAATACATAAACAGAGAATACAGTAGAGGAACCTGATCAATTTGACTTGATCTAATCCCACTTAAACCACACCTATTCCCAAATGATCTTTCAGCAAGAAAAGAACTAAATGGAATGATAGTATTCTCTCTCCCACCAAACCAGAGATAAATATATTTATTCCTACATGTCAATACTTCACATTGTCTACATTAAATATAACACTTATAATAAGTGTTGGAATGGCTGTTTACAGATGGCTTTTAGTTCTGTTAAGTATATTCAACGTTTCATCTTTACAGTATAATCCTACTTTGGTATTTTTCTAGGAAAGTTAATCAGGATAATGTATTTTGGAAATCACTGTTATTGTGTTTTGGTTGGGGACCGTGGTAGTACAGTGGTGTGAGCACTCGATTTGGGAAACACTCTATGTTCGAGTCCACTGCAGGGTGTGATGTAGAGCATCCAGCCTCAATTCCAGAGCTCCTAGTTGTTTGTTTTTACCGTCATTCGAATGGGGATTACATAGTGATACATAAATCAACAAACAACATGACCATGTTCCACTACAAAGAGGCTAGTTCTTAATATTCAGAATTTCTTTTTTTGGTGTTTATAAGCATTTTGGTATTATATATGACCACTATGCAAATTACATGTAAAAATTTATTAAAACAACTATGACCTAAAATAATACTCATAGCTAACAATATGGATTTTTTCTTTCTTAGAAATAAGCTCCAATAAATGACCGTCGAGCAGGTTGCAGATAGTGCAACTTTGATTTGTCAGGTCGTAGGGTCGATACCCGCCACGATCTGAGGTTAGAAAGGTTATTCCCTCAAGGTAATGGTAACATTCAGCAAAAACCAAAGTCCTTAGGAAGGGGGTATTGTCCTAATCCTTAGTAAAAAGGGGAGTCCGTGACATAAACCCGACAATCAACTTAAAAATGTGCTCCAGTGAAGAAAATTCTCCAAGAAATACTATAATGCTTAAAAAACAAAACAACTGTGATTATTATTATGATGCATTATACGGGAAGTTGGACGAAAATCTAACTCAAGAGAGCATACAAAGATATAAGATTCTTAGGTAACTTAAACTTTAAGATATTAATAGTATTTTGCATGAATCATTGGATGGATATGTATAATTGGTTTGTTTACTTTGGTGTTATACAATATTTAAACAATAAACTTTAAGTTTTTAATAACCCATTTGTATTGTAAGTAGTAAAAGCATTATACTAAATACATTGGAGCACTTGGAAAATGTGTGATAAAAGTGCTATTTCTAATGAATCAAGACTCAAATTCCGAAATTCCGAAAAAAACATATTTGCACTTTTAGTACAAATACTCTGTATTTTGTGCAATAAATATATAAGTGTTGACTCCAATGCAATACCAGGTCCTAAATTATAATATAGCCTCTTCTATTAGTTTAATTTTTTAGGAACTATTAATAATTTCAGTCTTTCTGTAAACAACATTATATATACAAAAACATTCTTCATAATCCATTCGGTTAACACATATAAAAAAATATCTCCAAATACCCTATATGGACCACTAACCATATAAAAAACCAGACTTCCTGCTTGGCACTCTGGTTCTTTCCATTGATATATGGTTACAGTGCATCACACTGGGAGTCAATAACTCATAACCCAACTTCACAACAAAACTCTAAAAATGTTGGTTTAATAATACAGATTATCAGCCAGTATGACAGGGAACCATGGTAGCATAGTGGTTCGAGTCCCTAGACTTGGGAGGTGACAGACCTGAGATCAAACCCAGTTCATGGTGTTGATAGGGGCACCTAACCTTCATTCCCCAGCACCAAACTGTCTGAGGCCACCCTCATAATAAGGATTAACACTGACATATTAAACGGCAAACACCATTGGACAACATGAGATAACTCACTTTCCATGCCTATTTAGGGGCTTGATAATATCTGATGACGTAAATTGGCTTTTAATAACTTAAGATAATCATCACTCAGTGACTTCTTAGTTCAGCCACTCACTCGTGTATTGAGTTTTTTATTTTTAAGAAATTTTTCCAAATGAAAAAATATTCAAATGCACCAATTAGAGTAGCTACTTCAACTTTATTAAAATTAACTGAGTGATATGTGAGGACCACATCAGGAAAAAGTACTGCTGACAGCTATTACATTATGGCATAGTGGCCATACAGCGAATATCTAGGAATAAATATATGGGTAATATTTCTCACTACAACAACTTTTAAAAATAATCAAGATTAACAAAATCAATGTCAACTATACTTAGTACTATCAACAGCTAAAAAAAAACTTCTGTATTACCAAAATTCAAGTAAAAGCCTTGAGATTAAATATATTTAATGCCCAAAAACTGCAATTAGAGAGCTGTTCTTGCCCCTAGATCCAATGAAGGCCCGGGTAGCCCTCATATCTCCGACCAGAAACAAGTCCCATTATAATGTCCTAACCATTACCCGCTTTGCAATCTCTCGTATCTTTGTCTAATACAGTATACTGAGTAAGAAACTGCAAAGCATATGAACATGTGAGATTCTCTTTTTATCTTTTCTGGAAGTCTCAGTGAGCTCTGCTTTGTTCTGAAAAAATAAAATGCTTCAAGGGCACCGTCCAGAATGACCCTGATATACACTACAACAAATCGATTCACTCAGCGAACTATGAAATGCTTGAAGCACGAAAATTGGGTGCCTGACTGCTTGAAGTACGAAAACATGTTGCCTATCTTTTGGAAGTGTAATAATTGATTTCCTGACAGCTTGAAGTACTAAAATTAGGTTCCCAGCTTTCTGAAAAATTAAAATTAGTTTTCTGGCCGTTGGAAGTACAATAATTAGATTCCTAGCTTTGTGAATAATGAAAATTAGCTTTCTGGCTGTTGCAGTACGAGAATTCGGTTCCTGGCTGTTGGGAGTACAAAAATTCGCTTTCTGGCTGTTGGAGGTACGGAAATTCGGTTCCTAGCTTACCTAATAGTTATCTAATAGTAAATACACATAACTAGGGAGCAAAGCTTATGGAGGTTCCGGCTCTTTCATTTTCTTAGAGGTCATCGCATTAAATTTTGAAAGAATTAAAATTGTTGGACATGACGATGTCAGTTGGTACTTTGGTTGAAGTTCTGACCTCTTTAACACTGAAGAAATTACGAAGGCTCTCTGTTCTTGCTTCTAAAAGTATGGATAAAAGGTTCTTGGCTGCTTTAAGTATAAAAAATTAAGTTCCCGACTGTTTGAAGCATGAAATTAGGTTCCTGGCTACTTGAAACCAATGGAAAGGAAACAGTTCATCCAAAATGGAAATATGTGGTCTGATGAGGACGAGTAATGGTCGCAGAAATAAGTGTAATTGATTTCAAATTATATAAACCTGGGTTAAGCCGTTCTTGGAGACTTAATACATGAACTGTCAGTTACCTCCGAAAGTCTCAGTCAGGAATTATCAACAAAATTATGGCTTTTAACTCTCTTATTACTTACCTGAATGAAAATCTGCGTTGCCCTAGACGCAGCTACATCCACTGATTAACTCTGGTTAGGTGAGCAAAAAGTCTGTTTAAAGTAATTTAGTATCTTTACACCATCGGCTCCCAGCAGCAGTACACTGACCTCAACAACACTTGCGTAAACTGACAATGGCAGACAAGACAAGAGGACTTTTGTTTACAAACTCTCTAAAGGTATTAAATCTGATATATCATCTTGAATTTCAATAAAAAATTAATTATGGGAATTCAAACGACACCTATTGAGCATATACATGCTTGAACATACTTTTATTATAAAACAATAATAATTATGAAACATTGGTACGTATTTGACATACTATTTTTGCAGGTATGAAAAGCAGTATCGGACAAAACGTCCCGCGGAGATTCGAATGGAGTTGCACTCGAATGAAGCAAGAGGTTGATTAATTAATATTCAAAAGCATTTCTTGTTAACGGACTTCACGCATGAGGACTAGAAAGGTTGTACACACACACACACACACACACACATATATATATATATAATATATATATATATATATATATATATATATATATATATATATATATATATATATATATATATATATATATATATATATATATATATATATATATATATATATATATATATATATATATATATATATATATATATATATATATATATATATATATGAATAATAATAATTATTATTATCATGCATGATTCATGTATTATTATGTAGGTATGTATGTAATCACTTAATTTGAATTACCTAGTTGCGCTTACGGAAAAAAACCGTATGCTCGTAACTCCATGTCTTCTGGTCGGTTTTATTTTTTTATACTCAATAATACTTATCATACTGTCCTTAAATTTATCAACTGAGATAGCATTAACTACCTCCTTGCTTAGCGAATTCCAAGCATCAACTATTATTACACTAAAAAAAAGTATTTCCTTACATCATGTAAAGAAGTGTTCATACGAAACTTCAAACTTAACCCGCAGTTCTAGAGCCGGCAATGTTAAAAATCGAATCCTCTTTGCTCTGTTAAACCCTGAAGGAATTTAAAAATAGTCATCATATTACCCCTCATTCTTCTAGTTTCGAGTGTTGGTAAGTCTAATTCCCTCAGCCTCACCTCATAACTGAGACTGCGCATTTCTGTAACAAGTTTCGTGGCATGTATTTGAATGTTTTCCAGATTATTTATATGTTTTTTTCAAGTGTGGATTCCTAAAGGGGGCTGCATATTCAAGCTTTGGCCTCAGATAAGCTACATAAATATTTTTGAACATATCCTTGTCCATGTGTTTGAAGGCTACCCTTAATTTTGCTAAGAAATAATATGCAGGTTTTACTATACCAATTATATGCATTTTAGAAGATGTATCTACCAATATATCTAATCCTAGATATCTTTTATTCTCCGTCTCTTGAAGTTATGCACCTGCTACTGAGTATCCAATCTTGGATCTTCTCGCACTTGTACTCAGTCTCATTACCTTACATTTAGAAGCACTGAATTTCATTAGCCACTTTTCTGACCACTCATGCAGACTATTTAGGTCTTCCTGAAATTCCCTAACATATTTCTCGTCGGTTACTTTTTTCACAATCTTTGCATCATCTGCAAACATATTCAAGAATGAATTTACAGACTCTGGTAGGTCATTTACATATACAAGGAACATACTTGGTCCTAAAACTGAATCCTGTGGAACCCCACTACTAACCCTTCTCCAGTCACACACTGAGCGTCTTACTCAAACCCTCTGTTTCCTTCCTTCTATTACTTGCGGCCTCATGAGGCCCATGAGGAACCGTGTCATTATGCCTTACGGGACCCTAAGAATATGCAATCTGCCCAGCCCTCTCTTTCCTGTCCTTCTTACCTCGTCATAAAATTTTTAATATTTTTTTTTTACTGTAGATCTGCATTCTCTGAAGCCATGTTGTCTCACTGACAAAAAGTTGAAGGATTCCAAGTGAATATGCCTACAGCGACACCGGATAATCTTGGATATTTGTTACACATCTCTTGGCATCCCTTCATATGTGACAGGTCACAACACTCTCCATCTCTGTTTCTCTTGACTTTATGTTTTCTTCATGCACCAGTCCCGAAGAGGGCAGTTTATTTATTTATTTATTTTCGTCCGTTCTGGTGTCACACTCATAAAAATTAATGAAGAGAGAAGCGTTTTCTTAGTAATTTTTCCATAACTTTGCAAACTATGCTGGTCTGGTCAAGGAAGCAGGCCTATTGTTTAGAGCTGTATCTCTCCTTTCCATTTTGAAGATAAGTGCCGCGTTCGCTTGTCTCCAACATCTTGGAAACTCCTCAGATTCCCGCGACTTTTCAAATATGATGCATAGCGCCACCGATATTGGTGTGGCGCAATACTTAAGTATTTATGTATGTAATTACCTAATAGTAATTACCTCATTATTGTTACTGGAAAGACCCTATGCTCGTAACTCACCGTCACCAGGTCGGTTCTATTTTTATACTCTGTGATACTTATCATTTTTGTCCTTAAAGCTATGAACTGAGTTAGCGTTAACTACCTCCTTGATGGCGAATTCCAATCATCAACTACTCTTACACTAAAAAAGTACTTCCTTATATCCTGCAAAGAAGTTTTCTTTCAAAGCATCAAACTATAAATTCTAGTTCTAGAGCCAGCCATATCAAAATATCTATCCATATCCACTCTGTTAAAACCATCAAAGAATTTAAAAAATGTCACAGTATGCCCCCTCTTTCTTCTAGTTTTGAGTAGTTGTAAGTCTAATTTCCTCACCCTCTCCTCATAAATGAGATTGCGTATGTATGTATGCACGTATGTAAATATGCATGTATGTGTGTACGTAGGTAATTATCTAATTGTAATTACCCAATTGTGATTACGAGAAAGAGCTCGTATGTTCTTAAGTCCCTGTCTCCTGGTCGGTTAAATTTTTGTAATCAGTCATGCATATCATATTTGTCCTTAAAATTATGAATTGAGTTAGCATTAACTACCAAATCGCTTATCGAATTCCAATCATCAACTACTCTTATACTAATAAGTACTTTCTTACATTCTGCAATGAAGTTGTCTTACGAAGCTTCAAACTATGACCTCAAATTCTAGAGCGAGCAATATCAAAATATCCATCCTTATCCACTCTGTCAAAACCATGAAGGAATTTAAAAGCCGTCACCATATCCCCCTCATACTTCTAGCTTTGAGTGATGGAAAGTCTCATTCCCTCAGCCACAACTCATAACTGAGATTGTATATTTCTGGCACCATATTCATGGCATGTGTTTGAACTTTTCCCAGTTTATGTATGTATGTATGTATATGATTACCTAATTGTGATTACCTAATTGTGTTTACGGGAAAGAGCCCAAAGCTCGTATCTTCCCGTCTCCTCATCGGTTCCATTTTATACTTAGTGATACTTATCATACCTGTCCTTAAAACTATGGATTGAGATAGCATTAACTACCTCCTCGCTTAGCGAATTCCAATTATCAACTACTCTTACACTGAAAAAGTATTTCCTTACATCCTGCAAAGAAGTTTTCTTACGAAGCTTCAAACTATGACCTCTGGTTCTAGAGCCAGCCATATCAAAATATCGATCCCTATCCACTCTACATGCATGCATGTATGTATGTATGTATGTATGTATGTATGTATGTATGTATGTATGTATGTATGTATGTATGTATGTATGCATGTATGTATGTATGTATGTATGTATGTATGTATGTATGTATGTATGTATGTGATTACCTAATTGTGTTTACGGGAAAGAGCCCAAAGCTCGTATCTTCCCGTCTCCTCATCGGTTCCATTTTATACTTAGTGATACTTATCATACCTGTCCTTAAAACTATGGATTGAGATAGCATTAACTACCTTCTTGCTTAGCGAATGCCAATTATCAACTACTCTTACACTGAAAAAGTATTTCCTTACATCCTGCAAACAAGTTTTCTTACGAAGCTTCAAACTATGACCTCTAGTTCTAGAGCCAGCCATATCAAAATATCGATCCCTATCCACTCTATCATAACCATGAAGGAATTTAAAGACTGTCACCATATCCCCCCTCACTCTTCTAGCTTCGAGGGATGGTAAGTCTAATTCCCTCAGCCTCTCATCATAACTGAGATTGCGTATTTCTGGCACCAGTTTCGTGGCATGTCTTAGAACTTTTTCAAGCTTAGCTATGTGCTTTTTCAAGTGTGGATTCCAAAAAGGGGCTGCATATTCGAGTTTTGGCCTCACATAAGTTACATAAATATTTCTGAACATTTCCTTGTCCATGTGCCTGAAGGCTACCCTTACATTTGATAAGAATGTATATGCTGCCCTTACTATGCCATTTATATGTATTTCTGGAGACAAATCTGCCAGTATGTTTACTCCTAGATCACTCTCATTTTCTGTCTCTTGAAGTTGTACTCCAGCCACCGAGTAGTCAAGCTTGGGCCTTCTTGCACTTGTACCCATTCTCATTACCTTACATTTTGAAGTATTGAATTTCATTAGCCACTTTTCTGACCACTCATGCAGATTATTTAGATCCTCCTGAAGTTCTCTACCATTGTTCTCGTTTTTTGCTTTCTTCACAATCTTTGCATCATCTGCAAACATATTCATGAATGAATTTACAGACTCTGGTAGGTCATTTACATATACAAGGAACAAAAGTGGCCCTAAAACTGAACCCTGTGGAACTCCACTACTAACTCCTCTTCATTCAGACACTGAGTGTCTTACTCTAACCCTCTGTTCCCTTCCTTCTAAGTAAATTTTTATCCATTCCAAAACATTTCCACCTATTCTAGCCATTGCTTTCAGTTTCCTAATAAGTCTTCCATGTGGAACAGTGTCAAACGCTTTCTGAAAGTCTAGGAATATGCAATCTGCCCAGCCCTCTCTTTCCTGTAAGATTCGGCTTACCTCATCATAGATTCTAATAAGTTTGTTACTGTTGATCTACCTTCTCTGAAGCCATGTTGCCTCACTGACAAAAAGTTGAAGGATCCCAATTGAAGAGAGATATGTTTCCTTAGTAGTTTCTCCATAACTTTGCAAACTATGCTGGTCAAGGAAACTGGTCTATAGTTCAGAGCCGTATCCCTCCTTCCCTTTTTGAAGATAGGTATCACATTTGCTTGTTTCCAGCATCTTGGAATCTCCCCTGACTCCAGTGACTTTTTAAATATGATACTTAGTGCCACTGATATTGAGTTTGCGCATTTTTTAAGCACATGAGGGGATATGTCATCAGGACCTGTAGCTTTATGAACATCTAAATCCATCATGTATGTATGTATGTATGCATGTATGTATGTATGAATAGGATGCGATATTTTGATATGGGTGACTAAAGCTAAAGGCCATAGTTTGGAGTTTCGTAAGAAAACTTTTCAAGATGAAGACAATACTTATTTAATGCAATGATATTTGAAAACTGGAAATTGCTTTGTGAGGAAGCAGTGCATTAAATTTTTTTTTTTTTTTTATAGTTTTAAGGCTTTGTTCCGATAAATAATCTCCATAGTATCCTATATCCAGGGTGTTCTTTCGTCACAAAGCACACTCTCATGTCCTCCCTCAAAACAGCTATAAACTTCCTCTTTAGCCCACCTCTCTCCCTCCTGCCTGGCAGCTCCGTCATTGATGGATTTGGTTTTACGTCACGAACTCCCCTTTTCTACTAAGGGCTAGGACGGTTGCCTTCTTACGAAGGACTTGTTTTGGCAGATGTAATCGTTACCCTGAGTGTATGCCCTTACTAACCTCAGTCCGTGACTGGGCGCGAACCCTCGATCTGCCGCCTCAGAGTCGTAGACGCTACCATTTTGCCACGGAGACTACTGGCAGCTCCGTCATTAGTAGCCTTTTATCCAACTCACTCTTCATCCCTCTCTCAGCACATACCCAAAACAACTCAATCTCTCTTGTTTCACTATGTTCCCAAACCGTCCTACCTGTACTGCCTCTCTAATATACTCATTATTTATCCTAATCATCCTTGTCTTGGCCAGAGAAAACCACAGCATCTTCAATTCTGGCATATTCAGCTCTGCATCCTGTCATTTTATGAGTTGTATATCTCCTACCCATACTAAATTGGTTTTACTACCGTCTGGTAAACTTTAGCTTTCACTCTTACTAGTATCATTATATCACTTATCACTCCTGTCACTCTTCTCCACCTACACCATCCTGCCTGCACTTTCTTTTCTCCTCTCTACCACACTCTCCATTTCTTTGAACACTTGACCTCAAGTATCTAAATTCATTCACCTTCGACACTTCTAAATCTTGAAACCTCACCACTCCATCACCCTCTCTCTCATTCACACCCATGTACTCTGTCTTGCTCATGCAGACATTCATCCCCCTTCTCTCCAGTGCATAACTCCTCTTCTCAAAGCTCGACTCAGCCTGTTTCCTCCTCTCAATTGCAGATTGAAATGGCATCCACAACATCATCGTCCACGGTGACTTCTTGCTGATCTTGTCAGTCAACCTGTCCATTACCATTGCAAACAAGAAAGGCCAAGGCTCAATCCTTGATGCAATCCCCCCCCCCTTTAATCAATCCGTCAATGCAGCTGCACATCTCACCGTTGTCACACTACCATTATACATAACTTGCACCATCTTCATATACTTCTCCAGTATTCCCATATTTTCAATCAGAAATACAACTTCTCTCTCGGGACCCTCGTCATACGCCTACTTTACATAAAAAATTATAGTCACCATTATAATACACACATTTTCTATATCAAACCATAGAAAATGTTAGTTTCTATGGCTAACTTAATTCAGAGAAGATTCCGTCTTGTTCAGCACTTGCTAATCAACATAACTTATCAAAACATTACTCGTTACATCGGTTATATTGAGCATTCAAAGAAGAAAATAAGTTAGGAAAGACATATCTGCCTTTTGATTTGTCTTAGTTGCATGATAACAATATAATTTACTTCACAGGAACCACCTTGCATATATATATATATATATATATATATATATATATATATATATATATATATATATATAATATATATATATATATATATATATATATATATATATATATATATATATATATATATATATTATATATATATATATATATTATATATATATATATATATATATATATATATATATATATATATATATATCCGATTTGTCTGATACTACCTTTTTTAATTAAAAGGACATTTCTTACAGCTTAGAAATACACGAGAAAAAGTCTCTTTCTCATAGATTTCATAAGCAAGTTTATATAAGTCACCAGTGGTGCATCTAGGATGAAATTCACTTCCAGAAAAAAAATTCTGGATGAGTTCCCGGTCTTCGCTAAAGCAACTTAAATAATAATAATAATAATAATAATAATAATAATAATAATAATAATAATAATAATAATAATAATAATAATAATAATAATAATAATAATAATAATAATAATAATAATAATAATAATGATAAGAAGAAGAAGAAGAAGAAGAAAATAAAAAGAAGAAGAAGAAACGCTGCCTGAAGTCTTTCAAATCTCCTCCTGTAAGCTCACATTGCTTTGTTTACATAAATCAGCTGAGATAAAAAAAGACAGTTTACCGCCAT
>JAXCGZ010020963.1:0-82500 GCA_037179515.1 Halocaridina rubra | reverse complement strand
CTCAATATTCCTTTCATCCTTCTGTCACGTTTCTTATGTTGATAATGCTGAGTATCTTTTCTTTCTTATAATTATATCTATACTTTTTTTTATCATTATAGTTGTTCATTTGCCCCCAAATTTCATTATATAATGAATGAAATAACTAAAAGTGAACTCAAATTCACTGACCTAAAAGTAGAATAATGGGCCAGGAAGTAACCTCTTTCGATGTCATGCATCTGAAACAGGATTTCGTAAGGCTCTTGATAGGTCAGCATGTGAAGCCATTTTAGACCAAACCACCATTCCCCCGTATCATCAGGTACACCAAAGCCATCACGATACTCTGACCAAGTTCTGAAAGGGAGACACATCAATAATAACACGTGTAAAACGGGGGATATATATATATATATATATATATATATATATATATATATATATATATATATATATATATATATATATATATATATATATATATATATATATATATGCACACATGCATACGTACGTACATACATACATGCATACATAGTTGATAATTGGAATTCGCTAAGCGAGGAGGTAGTTAATGCTATCTCAATCCATAGTTTTAAGGAGAGGTATGATAAGTATCTCTAAGTCTAAAATGGAAGCGATCAGGAGACGGGAAGATACGAGTTTTGGGCTCTTTCCCGTAAACACAATTAGGTAATCACAATTAGGTAATCACACACCTACATACATACATACATACATACTTGCATATATATATATATATATATATATATATATATATATATATATATATATATATATATATATATATATATATATATATATATATATATACACTGGATGAGTGCTGTGAAGGCATGTTGCAAAATCGAGAATATTCTTGAAATATTGTTTTCGTTTCTCTGTATCCAAATAAGAAGCAAGCCATACCATTTATGCTCTACATATATGTTGGTATATAATTTCTAGTATAATCAATAACCAGCTAAGCTTTTTTTAAATCCATATTATTACTGAGGGAGGGGGATAGAATACTTCTTCCGTGTTCCCCTGCTTGACGTAAGAGTAGACTAAATGGGGCTGAGCGAGGGGACTAGGAATCCCCTCCTTTGTATATTTTCTTCCCATACAGTCAGAGCATTTTGCCTTGACTCAGCCATTTCCCTTATAAGGGGAAAATGGCCTAGTATATGAGATGGATTATTACTTTCATTCCGACTGTGAATCTGTAGTATATATCCAGATTCATAAATTAATGCAACGTTTGGCAATACACTTTTCCAGTTTTAGGCCAAATCTTAAAATGGAAAATAACCTCTTCCTTTAAAGTGTGCTTTTGCCATCCCCATTCGACATAAGACGACAAATAAGTCTCCTTAAGATGGTAGGAGAAAGGTTAGACGACACTACTGTTTTCAGGCAACACTGAGTCTTGATCTTGGATCAACATGAAAAAAAGCCATGAAAACAAATCACGAGGTTTAAAAACGAGAGTTGTGAAACACTTTTGAAATCGAGCAGTTCCGAGTAATATTACTAATTTTAATCTTCTAAGACTGCAGACGCCACTACTGTCTCAAGATAACTTTGAATATTAATCTGGGATCAGCGAGAAATCGGTCATGAAAATGCGATATGTTTACAGTGAGAACTGTAAAACCTGTAAGCAACATTGACTTCTGATCAGAGTGAAACCACTCACGAAAAACTGCAAGATATAATTGAGAGAGAGAGAGAGAGAGAGAGAGAGAGAGAGAGAGAGAGAGAGAGAGGAGAGAGAGAGAGAGAGAGAGAGAGATGTTCAGAACCTGTTGAAATTGAGCAGTTCCGAGGTGGAGTTGCGTCTGCGAAGTATTACTGTCCATCCACCAACAGAGCCTCCCTTGTCAGAAGATGCTGTCATGTCACACCACACTTGCACCTCCCTCTGCAAGAAGAAGGAAAAGAACACAAAATACTTGCATGTGTATGTTGAAAATATGTGATGTTGAAGGGATAAAACATGTATCGATATTCTTAACATTGAAATTTAGCAAAAGAAGACTCATGTCTTTAGCGAAGGAGTGAGAGGGAAAAAAATGGAGTACTAGTAAAAGGATTCCACTACTTTTCATGAGATATAGGTCGCAATAAATTAATGAAATATGCCATTAAAGAAAACCACTTTCATACATTGAAGAATGTGACAGATTATGCACAATAAATTATAGTGTAAGGATAAAATTATATATTCATCTGAGGACTGTGAAAAAAATGACTAAAAGTAAGGTGCTAGTCTTAACAGGGATACTATTGTTTACAGTCGCAGAAGAGAATTTGTTTATTTAAATCTTATCAAACTAGGAAAATATTTTTCTTAGATTGATACTTAGCATTATATATATATATATATATATATATATATATATATATATATATATATATATATATATATATATATATATATATATGAATCATATTTTACCCCTGACCGGGACTCGAACCCGAGACACATAATTACTGTGTCAAGGCACTATCAACTACTCCACTGAAGGTCTATAGGAGCAGCAAACCTTACAGTTTAACTGCTATACTAGAAATGAACGCAATCTAAATAAATGTCTTTTTGTTCATACTACAGCATCTCCTAACCTCACTCGTTTTTCGCATTTAATTCAAATATCAGCTATATATGCATCAATAATAATAATAATAAAATAAAACATTAACATATGTGAAAACATGAATCATAAAATATAATTCATGTTTTCTCATATGTAAATGTGTATTTGATTATTATTAATGCCTATATAGCTGAGATTTGAATTAAATGCGGAAAACGAAGCCACGAGAGAGGTTAGGAGAAGCTGTAATATGAACAAAAAGGCATTCAGATAAAATGCGTTCATTCCTAGTATAGCAGTTAAGCTGTAAGGTTTGCTTCTCCTTTAGGCCTTCAGTGGCATAGTTGATAGTGCCTTGGCACAGTAATTATGTGTTTCGGGTTCGAGTCCCGGTCAGGGTTAAAATATGATTCATATATATATATATATATATATATATATATATATATATATATATATATATATATATATATATATATATATATATATATATATATAATATATATATATATATATATATATATATATATATATATATATATATATATATATATATATATATATATATATATATATATACCTCGGGGTAGGTATACAGTTCCCTAAGTCTCTCAACCAGAGAAAAACCTCCCTGAAATTTGGCCCACCCTGTACATGAACTGACCTAATCATAACTTTCAATATTTTTTTTTATTACATTTGTAGCAGATTAAAATCAAATTCCATCGCGGTAGTATTTGCATATAAGTAAAGATTTATATGAGTTTCAGAACAGAAGAGCGATGACTCTTTATAAATTAATGGACATTAAATTGCTTTTAGTATTTACATATTTCGTTTGTAGTAGATGAAGTCTGTTAGCTCAGTGGTAAGAGTACGCTAAATCGGGAGGAGACTAACAAAGATTCGATCCCTCCACAGGGCATTAGGAAGATCATCCAGCCTTAATCCTTTAACTCCAGCGTTTCTGTTTCCACCCTCATTCGAATGGGGGACTCATTATGACACGTGAAGCGGTGCATTGTGACACGTGAAGCGGTGCATTATGACATGTGAAGCGGTGCATTATGACATGTGAAGCGGTGCATTGTGACATGTGAAGCGGTGCATTATGACACGTGAAGCGGTGCATTGTGACACGTGAAGCGGTGCATTGTGACACGTGAAGCGGTGCTTAGTATATGCAGTGTTCTGTGCGGTAATATATGTATATAGAGAATTATCGTTTCATGTAGTCTCCGTGGCTCAAGCGGTAGCGTCTGCGACTTTGAGGCGTCAGGTCGAGGGTTCGCGCCCTGTTACTGTCTGAGGTTAGCAAGGGCATGTACTCAGGGTAAGGATTACATCTGCCAAAGCAAGTCCTTATCAAGAGGGCAACCGTTCTAGCTCTTGGTAAAAAAGGGAGTCTGTGACGTAAAACCGGAACAACAACAAGAACAACAGAGAATTATCGTTTCATTCACAATTGTGCCTTACCTTAATGTCTCGTGTTGGGAAAATGCTGTAAACACCCGACTGGTTTTGAGGATTAATCCAAAGTATAGCAGAACAATCTCTGTAGAACGCTTTAGCTTGAGGATCGTCTACAATAGCTTGGTAGGTCGCCTGCCATTCTTTCATCTGAAAGACCAGAATCATGAAATGCACAGAGGGATTTTTTTCGAATAATAATTTATCCTTTTCGCACCAACACTAATGGAAATTCACTTTCAAAAATTATATATACATGCATATACAAAGGCCGCAGTCCCCTCTGCTAGGGAGGTGATTAAGTCAAAGCACACACTTTCACTCCTCTTAGCACCTAGGGAATAGAGGGTTGCCACCATCTCCCCACCACTCTTCTTGGGTCATCCGCAGTGTAAATGGACAAGGATATTTGTGACGTGAATCCGACAGCCGCAGCTAGTTTACTCCTACCGTTTCATCTCATGGCAGCTCCCCACACCCACCCGTTCCTTTATACCTCACTAGTATGGACCACTGCTTCCATTTCCTAACCCTACTAGAGGATAATTTTTCTACTCTTGACTTCGCACATCTACTAGTGAGCTACCTACCCCCCTAGGGACGTCACTACCTTCTCCTTCTTGTTTCCATGGAGTCATCCAGGTGCTATATCCTTTGAGATGGTTTTCGTGTTTTCTATTTTGATATCTCTAAATTAAGAATTATTAATTGCTATGTAAAAAAGCCAAATATAAAGTTGGATGGAAGGAGTTGCTTAATTGCTATGATGGGACTTTATTTTTTTTTTAGATTCTCCACCCACGGATGGGTGGACCGGGTCATGGAGGACCCATAGGCCGGTCGCCAGCCGGCACAGGCCCCAACCCCCCACTGTGGTGCCCAACCACAGCAGTAACCTCCCCAGTAAACAACTTAAACTCTTTTGCCTGGACGAGGCGGATGGGACTCTGCATCCAGCATACACGAGAGTCTCTTGACGACGTGATAAAAATGGTGCATTTTGCGGACCGCTTTAAGATTATTGAGTAAATTCACGGAGTGGTGTTGAACTTGAGGTGGTTCTTAGAAGGGGGTTTTCACCAAGAATTTAGTAGTTAAAAGATATATGTGACATTGCCTTAGTCTTCTTCTTTTGGGGTGATTTTTAAAAGGTGCACATAAATTTTTCCATTTTTCTTATATGCTGGTCGAGAGTGCAGACTTTGTGTGTGTGTGTGTGTGCATGCGTGTGTGAGTATATATATATATATATATATATATATATATATATATATATATATATATATATATATATATATATATATATATATATATATATATATATATATATATATATATATATATATATATATATATACTCACACACATACTCACACATACATACATACATATATATATATATATATATATATATATATATATATATATATATATATATATATATATATATATATATATATATATATATATATATATATTATATATATATATATATACATACAGAGAGAGAGAGGGGGTTGCTCTGATGCAAGTAACTAGTAAACTACTGATATTCTATCTCAGTTCAGGTAACTTACAAAACTAGTCATCCTTTGGCGAGACGGAATATTATCATCAATGAAATGTCTCAACTCGCTGTCTTTGACAGCGCACGAAACGCTATTATTTTTTGGCAAGTCCGCTGTGATTTGCTTTAGCTGTCCTTCCATTATATTGATAGTTTCACTGACTTGCGCTCCCTTTCCCCAGATATCCGAGAACTGTTTCTCCAGGGAGTCATTGACGTAAAAGACGATGTCACCTTTTCCGAGGGTTTGATCCAGGTGTCTTAAGATCTTACTCTGCATTTCATTGATGGAGGTCTTGATGTGATTGGTGCTGCTTTTGACACGTGCCTCTAAACCCTGCTGCAGCTGCTCCTTATAAGTAGCATTGAACGTGTTGTTCAGAAAGCTGATAATGGCCTCGATGTTTTTGGCCATTTCCTCAGCACTCTCGAGGACTTCTTTTGTGCTCGATGTAAATGCCTTAGCCTTATTTTCTACAATTTGGTCGATGTTGGACACCATATTTTCCGTTTCGTACACGATATCACGAAGTATTTCTCCAGACAACTGAGCGATTTTATTCCAGACGGGTTGCAAGGGATCTTCGATAATAGCAGTACTGACGATTACTGCATTTAGACAGACGATCGAAATTACAACTTTTAACATGATGACTGGCGTCTCTTGCTTTTTCCTCAACATTATTAATATTGGATTAGGTGATAATCAACTGTCAATTTAGCGGTAAGATTTGAATTGAGTTATTATAGCCTAGAATCTAAGGATTATTATTATTTTTTTTTATTATTGAATGGTAGCACTTAAATTGGTCTTGGAAAAAAAATCGCTTTATAGTTTATTTAAAAACGGACACGGATTTTTTTTTATATATTGACTTTCAAAACAAATTCATCACAGGATAAATATATAGTAATGAAGACTCGGAAATGTGGGTGGATGAAAATTAGAATGCTACTTCTTAGCAGAGATGATCTAGCGAGGAGTCTGCTTCACACTCAGACCAACGTTGGAGTCTTACTGAATGCAGTTTCTAACTCAAAGACTCTAAAGCCCGAACGATACCCTTAAAATACACTCGTTCCCCCCCTTTTTTTTCTTTTACGTCTTTAGAATGATGCAATTAGTATAAATTCATTAGAATATTTTCTCTTATTATTTAGATTCATATGCCAAAAATTATACTCCTCGGCCCTGAAAGTTGATATTAGTTAGCAATGGTTTTCTTCTTTTCCATTCTCTCTCTCTCTCTCTCTCTCTCTCTCTCTCTCTCTCTCTCTCTCTCTCTCTCTCTCTCTCTCTCTCTCTCTCTCTCTCTCTCTCTCTCTCTCTCTCTCTCTCTCTCTTCCTCTTCATCCTCCTCCCCTCCTTCTCTTTTTCTTCTTCTTCATTGTCTTCTTCTACTTCTTCTTCTTCTTCTTCTTCTTCTTCTTCTTCTTCTTCTTCTTCTTCTTCTGTATTATTATTATTATTATTATTATTATTATTATTATTATTATTATTATTATTATTATTATTATTATTATTATTATTATTATTATTATTATTATTGTTGTTGTTGTTGTTATTCGTATTGTTGTTATTGTTATTATTATGCTTGGATTAGATTATCGTAATATTTCAAAGTAACAACAGACAAAAGGAAAATAAAACTCTAAACTGTCTCTGGGTACTTTAATGAAGAAGAAGAAGGAATTCTGGATACATCTTAGGGACAAAAAACGAACAAAATATTACATAGCTTTATGAAGAAGAAGAAGAAGAAGAAGAAGAAGAAGAAGGAAGAAAAAAGAAGAAAGAATAAACAAGAAAGAAGAAAGAAAAAAGGAGAAGAAGAAGAAGAAGAAGAAGCAGGAAGAAAACAGAAGAAAGAATAAAAAAGAAAGAAGAAAGAAAAAAGGAGAAGAAGAAGAAGAAGAAGAAGGAAGAAAAAAGTAGATAGAAGAAAGAATAAAAAAGAAAGAAGAAAGAAAAAAGGAGAAGAAGAAGAAGAAGAAAGAAGAAGAAGAAGAAAACGAGAAGAAGGAGAAGAAAAAGATTATGAAGAAGACAAAGAAGAAGAAGAAAAAAAAGAAAAAAAGAAGAAGAAGAATATGGTGATGATATAGGAAAGGAAGAGAAGAGGTAAAGGAAGATGGAAGGAGCAGAGCCAAACAAGGTGTAATCGTGTAAAGATGTTTTTATAAATGGAAAAGATGGTAATAATATGATGAAGATTTTATTTTTTATATTTTTATGATTGTGATACCAGGACTGGCCAAAAAAATAAAATAAAAATAAAACAGCCCTCATCGGGCCTGGGAACGAAGAATACATAAAGTAAAGAGAAACAGAGATGGAGAGTGTAATGACTTGTCAGATGTGAAGGGATAATAAAAGATGTGTGATGAATATCCAAGAATATTCAGTGTAGCTGTAGGCATAGAAAAAGAAGCGTAACTTAACATCGAACTGTCCTGGACAGACCTATTTAAGTTCAAAAAAACCTTCAGGTGTAGTATCGCAACGGGCGGCTGGTGCCATGAGCCAACCTACTACATGACGGAGAAGAAAAGTACATAAGTAAGAGCAGCAAAACCCTGTGTTTAGAATAAGAGGAAGAGAATGAGAAGAGTAATATAATGGTGATAAAGAGTTAGAAATAAAATGATAAAGAGATTTGGCTGGCAAAGGGCGAGTTTGCAAAGTGCAAAAAGCTGTTTTGAATTACAAGGTATAAAGAACCAAAAGTTATGATTTGATTGATTGTATTTTTAGGTATTTATATATATATTTTTTTCTTTTTATGATTGTGACTCGAGAACGGGCCAAAAAATAATAAAATAAAACAGCCCTCATCAGGTCTGGGCACGAAGAGTACATAAAATAAAGAGAAACAAATGGAGAGTGTAATGACTAGTCAGATGTGATGGAATAATATGAGGTGTTTCATTATAAATTACTTATTTATTCATTTTCTTCATTTCTTCATTTATTTATATTCCTCCAGTCAGGAGACAAGGCAAGGGAAGAGGTTCTTATGTATAGTACTTGTTTCGGTTTTACGTCACGGACTCCCTTTTCTACCAAGGGCTAGGACGGTTGCCTTCTTGCGAAGGACTTGTTTTGGCAGATGTAATCGTTACCCTGAGTGCATGTCCTTGCTAACCTCAGACCGTGACGGGGCGCGAACCCTCAACCTGACGCCTCAGAGTCGCGGACGCTACCGCTTGAGCCACGGTGATTACGTAGTTCTCCTTAACTTGCGTACCTGTAAAGACACCTGTGTCCCAATCTTCCACTGTTGTAATACGTCTAACATTTGCCTTATTCACTGTAGTCTATATAATAACGTAGAAACCTATAGATGCTCATGATAAATTTATTCATTTCCTGTATATAACGAAAATTTGGATTTAACTAATGATATTATTATAAAAATGTAATAATTTTGTTTATTAACTCCTGAAGGTCTTTGTGCCTCAATTCAAAATTATTGTCAATCTTTGTCACCTTCAGTAGTTGATTGCTTCATAATGCAGAAGGACGTAATATATATATATATATATATATATATATATATATATATATATATATATATATATTTTTTTATATATATATTTTTTTTTAATTATTTATTTTTTATTTTTTTTATTTTTTATTTTTTTTTTATGATTGTGACACCGGGACAGGCAGAAACTGCCCTCATCACTAAAGGCCCGGGCACAAGAAAATACCAAGACGAAGGAAAAGAAAAAGGTTAAGTCTACTATGACATTACTGAAAGGATCCATGGGGTGAAAAATACACACTACACGTTGCCTCAAATACCTAACACGTGACTAGAATAGATGTAACAAGGTTCGATGAAATTGTCTGTGGAAAAGATTTTATAGTTTAGAAGTCTTGTCCATGAAAGTCTTCCGAAGTTCTCGCCTGAGATACTTGCCAATGTGATTTTTTGGTATTGTATCGGTTATCTCCACTCCTGATAACTGCTTATATGCAACCACATTATCTGGAAATCATACAAAATATAGTAAATTAGCAACTAGTAACAAGAAACAGTTGTACAGTAGGTGCGTTTTATCTATGTGAGGAATTTAGCCTCTAATGGTACCTATAATTCTTTATCTTTTTCTCTCTTATTCTGCATTCATTCCTTTCTTTTTAATGAGGCGGGGAACAAGTATACCACTTCGGTGCTCCCCTGCGTATTGTGAAAGTATTTTTAAATGAGGCGGAGTTAAGGGACTGGATATTCTTCCCTTCATATTATTTCTGCGAAGAGCTGGTGCATGCTAGGGGGTTCTGAACCTTATTCAGCTATGAGTCGGCCACCCCTTTATTGTGGGGGACTATAGCGTATTTATATAAATAGCATAAGAAAAAGTCATCGGGTAATACTCAGTCTGAGGTAGAGATAGATTTTTTCATGGACAGATCAGTGGCTGTGGCACCTGGCTCCCTTTAAGGAGGCCCTGAATTTGACACTCCAGGGTGGATTATTCAGGTTTTCGTCTCATGAGTCACTGGGGGATGACCTAAGGAGGATCCTGGCATCCTTATCATCAGTTATGTAGGTTCATATATTGATGAGCTCCTTCTTTATATATATATATATATATATATATATATATATATATATATATATATATATATATATATATATATATATATATATAGATAGATAGATAGATAGATAGATAGATAGATAGATAGATAGATAGATAGATAGATAGATACACACAGAGATGCCGTTATGCAGAAATTCACTTATACTATTGTTTCTTTTTTATTTTATTAAGAACCGGTTGATCTTGTTTTCAATATTTAGTATCTTAATAAGAATATATTACATCTCTCCTATCCTTAACATGAGTGATCAGTAAATCCAAGTCTGTGACAATAAGTTAAGACTCAAAGATATGTCATTCTTGAAAAGTTGCCAAGATTTAAGTTTTTCCTCAAGACAATATTTCGTTAATGACGTTATATATATATATATATATATATATATATATATATATATATATATATATATATATATATATATATATATATATATATATATATATATATATATATATATATATATATATATATATATATATATATATATATATATATATATATATATATATATATATTAGAAGACAAGTATTTTTAGTGCAGTAATTTGTATGTCCATTTTAATGAAATCTATTATTACCTGCCACGTGCTTCATTACGGCTTTCTTGTCAATGGTGGTACCTGGAACTGGCACTATCCATGCACGAGGAACTTCTCCAAGACGTGCATCTGGAACTCCTGCTACGGCAACTTCGCAGACATTGTCCAGCTTCTGTATTAAAGCTTCCAGTTCTGCTGGTGATACCTAATGCCAAAATGACAGAGGCAAATTCAGGAACTGGCATATATTCCTAACAATATATATTTGCATTTACCCCAGCTACACTTATTCCATACAATTATTAGGGAATGCTTATTGATGCTTCATACCTGATAACCTTTCACTTTAATGAGGTCTTTCATCCTGTCTGTGATGAAAACTTCATCTTCTTCGTTAAAGTAGGCAAGATCTCCTGTATGGAGCCATCCTTCTGAATCGATGGTTTCAGCCGTAGCTTTGGGATTATTTGCATAGCCCATCATGATAGAGGGACCTTGAAGGCACAGTTCACCTTCTTCCATCTCACCTAGCATCTCCCCCGTGGCAACATCAATCACCTTTTAGCAATACAATAACTTTGTTACGAATATGGAGATTGCAGAGCATGTCCACATATTTTCAAAGCAGGCCTAACTTTTGATGGATAAGACATTAGTGGTTTTTATATTTAGTAACCACTAAATTCATGTAGTGACTGATGGCCAGTCCTAGAGCATTATCTCAAAAAATTGTAGTCTTTGCAATCAGAGTAGAAGAAGGAAAAACGGAGCAAATTTGGTTGAATTTCAGTGGCTGAAGTAGTACTCTTCATACCCACTCAAGGCAACTTACTTTTCAAATATTAGTGATGTATATGATTTTTATCAATAGATGCCTTAAAGAAGAAATTGCCTCATGACAGACTGCAATTTATTCTCATACCATGGCATATATAAAATGCTGCATAATTCAGGATATTAAACTCAAGTCCCTACTCCTATAAATGAACACAGGAGGTTCTATTAGCATTCGTTTTATGATATATTAAATAAACTTAATAAATATTCAGCTTACTTTTGCTTTGAAAAACGGGCCAAAATATCCTACAGAATTGCTTTTGGTTCCAGGGAGCCCTCTATTGGCAGAACCCGTGCCGCAGGACTCAGTCAAGGCGTAACCTTGAATTGATATTCTACCACTCTGGAAGAGCGACATACATACACGTCAGATAATTTTTTTGCTTGAGAAGTGTTCATTTACCCAAGACCATCTGTCGCTAAAATATGTTGAAAATTCTCCAAAAGCTGTAAAATGCTTCATCAACTCGAGGGGAAGCTTTAAAATGAAGCAAATCAAATTAACAAATACAATATTGAATGAAATAATATTGTCGTTTAAGTCAGCTGATGCTATCTGGATTAGAGACATATGAGAATGAGAATTAACAGCAGAAATTTTTCAGAATACTGACTGCATCTAAAATCATAGGAGGGAATCAGGAACCAAGTCATTAAAATGTCATCGAGTCCTTTTTTACCTTTTCTGATAAAGCGTCCAAAGTTTTCCCGGCAACAGGTGCTGATCCTGTGAGGAATCCATATAGGGAAGAAAGGTCATATTGGTTTATAAGAGGTGTCTCAACCAAAATTCTCATGACGTAAGGCACAACGGGGGCGAAGGTTACCTAGAGCACAGAAAAAAAACCAGTAGTGTTAATATATACATACCACTTTTGTATATATTACATATTATAGACTTATGCACAAATTTAATGTTCAACTTTCATTAGTTTCATTTCAGTACTTGACGATGAGGGTTATGTAAACTAAAATGCATCAGTAAAACTGAAGATGACTTTCCGATATTACGTGCCATTTTATATAGGCCTACATAGTTTTTTGCTATTAAGAAGAAAGCATGTTAAAAAGTAATTTTAATAGTATTCTCTACTAGCAACTGCTCTGAATCTTACGTACTTGATACCACTAAATTTACTGTTGAAGATGGTATACACAGTGTCTTACCTTATACTTTTGGATAGCCTCTAAGAACTTCTTTGGAGAAAACTTATTTAGTAATACCAGTTTGCCGCCTAGCGTAAAGGTATTCATCATGATATTGTAACCATACATATGATACATAGGAAGGAATAAGAGGGCTGATTCGTAAATGTTGAACTTTATATCGGGATTTAAGCTCCTCACAAACCTGGAAAGTATACAAAAGAAAAAGCAAAAGTGAATTCTTAGTGTTATATGGATCTTTTCTTTGTGTCTTGGCCATTTTCTGTGCACGACTCTGAGGTACAGACGAATCTACTCTATAGAGATAGAGGTATTAAAGGCTTATTTTTTTGTAATACAATAAATATTATAAGAGAAATGGAACAATCTTTTCTGCACTTATACCAGATATTTCTGTTACTAGACAGTTTTTACACAATTTGATATACTTCTGTTGAACAGGATCCAGGGAGGGTTTTCAGCTGGACACAAAGGTTTAACTTGGGATCTATTGGAAAAGTATCCCGCTGCCTTTATAAAACACTTTTCATCTTAGACTTATTGCCCACTGGAAAATATCACATACAGATTGCATAAAAATTATGTAGTCCTTATGAAGAAAATAATTAATTAACTGAGGATCGACAAGGATCTAAATATATTCAGAGCTACTCACAAAGAGCCAAAATATACTTATAAGCCTTAAGAGCTAGAATTTGATCATTGATGTAAGTTCTTTCTGCCTTTAAATATATTTTGATATTGAATCGTTAGCCTGCATGATGCTACTATAACGAAAGTTCTTAAAACCAACGATATAAACAGATTTTGCTTACTGTAATTATCTAACTGACACAAATTTCTGTGCATAGTACTCATATATATCATATGTGAGTGCTGTCCTCTGTGGCAAAAATTCTAAGTCCAAGGAACAGGTTGGGATAGAGAATTTTTTCCCAAAGGCTTATGAAGATATCAGCATTTAAAATTGCGTGATGTTATACTTACAGAACAACAAAATTATAATTTGCATCATGTACCCGAGTCTACCCAATATGTATTCCCTTGTGCTGAGGTAATACAACAGAGCTAGAAACAAACTTACATGGTACTGGCATAGGTCGTTACAAGATTCCTGTGTGAAAGCATAACGCCCTTGGGAAAACCTGTTGTACCAGATGAAAAAGGCATCAGAGCAACAACCCTGGCGGAGTCGAAACCATCTTTCTGTAAGCATAATGTGAACAGGACATAATATACGAATAGAATGTGGTATCATGAAAAAATTGTCCTACTAATATTCATCATTATTTAATAAGTAGATTTACCATGGAAGGAAGGTCCAGTGACTGTAACCTCATTTGATCACCCAAGGAAGTTCCAGGAGATCCATCCATGGTCCAGAGCTTGCGAAGGGAAAGTGAGCCAAGAGCACTGAATGCTGCTTTGGTCTTTTCAACTGCTTTTTCGTTGACTACTGCCCATTTTGCTTCGCTAACGTAAATGATATGTCCCAGTTCATCTGTTGAAGAGATAGAGAGGAATAATGAATGGTATTCTGCTACTTCAGAATCAGTCATCATGAGAGAATGCTTTTGCTACCATATATATATATATATATATATATATATATATATATATATATATATATATATATATATATAATATATATATATAATATATATATATATATATATATATATATATATATATATATATATATATATATATATATATATATATATAATATATATATATATATATATATATATATATATATATATATATATATATATATATATATATATATATATATATATATATATATATATATATATATATATATATATATATATATAATATATATATATATATATATATATATATATATATATATATATATATATATATAATATATATATATATATATATATATATATATATATATATATATAATTATATATATATATATATATATATATATATATATATATATATATATATATATATATATATATATATATATATATATATATATATATAAAATCTCCCTAGTGAATGTTTTTCATAAATCACGAATAAGGGAATATCACAGAAGCGCGACTGTGCTGACTATATATTGAAGATCTTCAACAGAAAGAGACTTAATAAACTACTGACCTTTGGTTAGGGCAGGATTGACTGGCACACAGGTGGCACTTACAAGCATAATGGCTAGAATAACTGATGGCATCTCCACGTGGTTAATAGAGAGGACAATAACTGCATCGCCAAAACCCACACCAGCTGTTGACAGTTCATATGCCTTCTTAAGTACTCTCTCCCGGAGATACCTGTATGTGTAGCTTTTTCCTGAAGAACTGTCGACCTTTAAGACAAATTTGCCTGGTCACTAAATACCAAAGATATCCCATTTCGTAAAGGTTTTCTCTACTTTTATATGTGGTCTCAAAAAATACAAGTATCTGTTTATGTGTAATCAAGTAATTGTTATTCTCTTTGAAATACTCAATCTAATATTCTAAACAGGGCCTATTTGCCGTGAGAAATTTCAAGGTAGGGTAAAAAAAAACAAAAAAACTGGAGATTCATATAACGACACCAAAGGATATTAGATAATCGGTATTAGAGGAAAAAATAATAATTCGGATCACAAACCATAGCTATCTCCTCTGCATGTTCTTCAGTAAGTTTTAGCAAGAGCACTGCAAAGTTAACATTAGGAATCTCAGGTAATGGGACGTCCCCTTTCCATTTGATGATGCGAGCACCTTTTCGTCTCTTTCCCTCATGTACATCTGAAGATCCATTGAAATGTTGACCCCCTGACATGGCTCCTTCTTAGCTGAGTCCTGTTAAAAGGAAATATATTTATATGCAAAACGCGATCTCATTTTCACGGTGTCTGGAGCCACTGCACTGTCATGGCCTACAGTCTACACAAATAACCAGACTGCACCTCAGTAGTATGTTAGATTTTTTTTTTTTTTTGCTGTTGTTATGCTGCTGACATTTCTATATATATCCAAACCATGTTAGAGAGATAAACATTAAGACGGTGAAATTCAATTTATTTTTATTATGTATGGGAAAGATAGTGAATCAAGCGAATGTACAAATTTAAGGAGAAGGATATTGCTAGTCCTTAGCTACACTTGTTCTTTCTTTTTTTTATCCGCTCAGACGACGTCCAGGAAATGCTACTGAGGTATTCCTCCCCGCGGTTACTGGATATTTAATAATAATAATAATAATAATAATAATAATAATAATAATAATAATAATAATAATAACAATAATAATAATAATGTGTGATGTGCGACTCATTTTTTTTATATGTAACTATAAAGTAGTCGTTGCATAAATGTTTTATGTTTATTTTCATGAGTGCGACACCGGGACAGGCAAGAACGTTGCCCTTATGGAGCCCGGTCACCAAGAAAACATTGAGAAGAAGAAATAGCAGTTTAAGGACAAGACAGAAATAAAATAATGATAAACAATAGGAAAATGAACTGACTGAAATAATAGTCAAAGTAGCAAAGACCTAGAAATATGACTGTCATCAGCTTTTTCCAAAATTAATTGGTTTTGAGAGCTTTCGATGAAATAACTCCGTGCCATATATAAGTATTTTTAATAATAAGCAATATATCCATTGGATAATTACTGTTTACGGGTCAGTAGATCTATCACTTCAGTCACCAGGAGAATAAGTTGCTTCTCAACTCTGTTTAATGGAAAGGTTGTTGTCAGGAAAGACATCTGGCGGTACACCTTTGAACCAAAGCAAAAGACTAAGCTTCGATAGACTTGCGAGATGCAACGGACCCTATAGAAATGTTGGAAAAAGCTGCAAATAAAATGCATCAATAATTATATGAATTCAAAGTGACTTCTACATTTCATAAGCTTTTATAAACTGACAAGGTATATTACTGGAGTCATATAATTCGTTACCGTGGCACAGGCCATGCTATTACATAAACAGCTGTACTTATATATCCTTATGTATGGGCACTGTTTCTCACTAGCGTTTTGGAGGATAGCGTAGGTTTTGACTAAATTTTGCAATGGTGGTGCCCATCCTAATGCCAGCTCTTTCCATATGTCCAGACTTGGAATCATCACAGAGTCGATCTGGCTTGGACCCCAAGTGGCTGGATTAATAATGGTACTTAGCTGTTCCGATTTTACGTCACGGACTCCCTTTTCTACTAAGGGCTAGGACGGTTGCCTTCTTGCGAAGGACTTGTTTTGGCAGATGTAATCGTTACCCTGAGTGCATGCCCTTGCTAACCTCAGACCGTGACGGGGCGCGAACCCTCGACCTGACGCCTCAGAGTCGCGGACGCTACCGCTTGAGCCACGGTGACTACAATAATGGTACGTAACTATTTACTGCCAATTAGTTTTAGGGACGTACTGTCGTCAATCTCCCTTCGAGCATAGATTTTGCTGACATTGTATTACATAAGCGAACTCTTATCACTTACTTAGACCGAGGTAGCGCAGTGGTTAGAACTTTCGACTCGGGAAGTAACAAATTCTTTTTCAAGCCCACTGCAGGGCATTAGGAAGGACATCCAATCTTAATTCCCCATCTCCTTCCTGTGCTCACTTCCATAACGGGGATTAGTAATGACACAAAAGGGCACACTAGTGCATCTAATATTAATTCCCCAGCTCCTTCCTGTGTCCAATCCCATAATGGGGATTAGTAGTGACACAAAAGGGCAAACTAGTGTACCCTTATCACTTAATTTTCATCTATTAAAGCGAGATATGGTTATCTTATGCTCAGCATCGAGCCGAGATGATACTGTATCGTCTTTGATATCACGCATCAAGTAACTGGTAGTGTTGCCAGGAGCATGGCAGAAAGAGATGATACTCTTAAGGGGAGTTTACACGGTCAAACGGTTCGTCGAACTCGGTTCGACAGACAAGTGTTTGAAGTGATGTTCGAACGTGAGAACGGGGTATTTGGTTGTCGAACACGTTTGTCAAACGTGTTCGACAACCAAATACCCCGTTCACACGTTCGAACATCACTTCAAACACTTATCTGTCGAACCGCGTTCGACGAACCGTTTGACCGTGTAAACCCCCCTTAAATTATTATGAAGCAACGATCCTAAAAAAGACGCCTCTCGCACCATCTAACGTTGTTTGACAAATTCTCCACTACGTCACTGTCTTTTAAGCAGTTTAAGTGGGACCTTCATTCATGTCTTGCACATATTGGCAGAAGAAGAATATGAAGAGCTGACTTTTGTACCGAATATCAAAAGTATCGACAGACTGCTTTTCCTAAAGTGTGTACTTTGACTCGGGCACCCCCATACCGAGGGGATTACGGCCATTGTACATGTATCATTAATGCTACACAGCTAACAGTATTAGGCCTACTCACTGAACTGCTGACCTAACTAGGGCTGCTATACGATAAACGTAATTTTTTTTTCTACTTACCCTCAAGAGCTGCTGAAATAATAATAATAATAATAATAATAATAATAATGATAATAATAATAATAATAATAATAATAATAATAATAATAATAATAATAATAATAATAATAATAATAAGTATTCACCTTTGAGGGACTTAATTGGGACCAATAACTGAGATCTTAGCTTTGATTTACTGAGCCACGAAATTACTATTTACCTTAACAAAGAGCACTATTTTAAGTCACAATTAGTCCTTATTCAAATGAGGGTGGACACATATTTTGGAACTGTGGGGATTAAGACTGGATTCCCTTCTTAACGAACCGCGGTGGTGGAACGAGGGTTAGTCTTTCTCTATCCGCACGCTCTACAAGTGAGGTACCACGACCCCAGCGAATACACTACTATATCTTCGAGAATTGCCAGTTGCCATTTATACTGTTTATTCCTTATAAAAGTGATTTTCTTCTGATGAAATGACCTTGGTAGGTACGTATTGCAGCCTTGATATAAACAGACGTGATATCACATAATAATTGGTGTTACATGAAGTAACTTTTACTGTTTTACATATCTTATTTTTTTATCCCTAGCAATGGGGCGAACAGCATACCTCACTCGTATTCAACGCGATTTGTAACAGTCGACTCAAAGGGACAGGGAGGCTTAGATATATTGAGCCCTTTGTTCTGGAACTTCTGAGAGAAAGGGTGAGAATGGGATGAGTAAGGTGGAGCCCAGATACCTCCCTCTTTTTGTTCAGATGTGGCCACCTTGCTGGCTTCAGTGGCATATGGTGTCATGTTGAAACAAATAAGAAGCTTGAGAGCTGCGGAACGGGCCTCTTTTCCCTTTATTATGCCCGAACTTGCCAAGATGCTGCTTCATCTAGGTCTCCACATATCTAAGGGTGTACGCATTGAATCTGCTGAGTTTATAAGGACTATGATCCATATATGGGAAGACACTATCCTCTCTTTACTTAGCTCCAATTCGTTCTGGCGAAGAGGAACTATGTGACAAACCTCATGCTAAGAAGTCAGTATTTGAATTTTAAAAGGCCGCGGTAGTTCAATGGTAGAGCATGGAAATCGCGAAGTGACAAGCCGAACTAATGCAGGTTCCATTCAACCGTGGGGCGTCAGGAATGCATCCATCCTTAAGTCCTCAGTTCCATTCTGTCTATGTCCGCCCCCCTTTAAACGGGATAATTGTGACGTATGACTAATAAGCAGCTTTGATAAAGCACCTGGCTCCCACCCAGGACGTCTCGTTTCAGCTCCCCCAGCTTTCTTGTGCGATAGTCACATGAGGAATAGGAAGAGAAGGGTGGTGGTTGCCTCGTATGGTTGATAGCTATTGTCAACTCGGAAGGCTTATTGATTAGACAATCAGATTGTTGTTGGTTGTGTTTGTCGTTTTGTGTCTTTATTAATTCCATTTCGAACGGGGATGGGCACAAGCAGGCTGGAAATGGGGAATTAATGTTGGCTTCCCTTCTTAATGCCCCGTGGGCTCGAACACGGTTTTCTCACTTCCTGAATCGAGCGCTGTAACTACTACGCTGCTACTGTCCCCAGTGATTTGACTATTAGTGATGAGGCACAAATTCTAAGTTTTATTAGAGTGTCGCAGTTCATAAACCACCAGTGCATATATATATATATATATATATATATATATATATATATATATATATATATATATATATATATATATATATATATATATATATATATATATATATATATATATATATATATAACGATCACAATCTTCCTTGTAAGGGAAGTGGCAGAGTCAAAGCACATACACACATTTACCTGAAGACAATTCACCTAGATCATCTCCTCGTAATTCCTTGCTGACAGAAGGTCACTGCTTGTCACCCTTCAACACACTGATTGGATCAACGTTGGTTATGTGAGTAAGCGTCTTCTGTCGTGAGACCCGATAGCCGGAGGTGGTTTACCTCCAACGGTTAATTCAAAACAACATGACAATACTCCAGTATCGCAAGCTTTTAAGTTTACCTCAGTATTACTCAAATGAGATCCTTCGCAGGTAAAAACTTTTGTGACTTACAATAACATTCTTCGAGTATAAAGTAACTTACATGGACATTCCTCGAAAATGAAGCCATTTTTTTTATATAAATCTTTATGATAGTACTGAAATTGTGACCGTAAGAAACTCATACTAGAACAAAGACTATATGCTGTACGTACTTCTATATCACTAAAAAAATATTCATTTTAATTCCTAAATATAGAATGAGTACGAATTACCTTCGTCCCAGACAGCTGTTCAGAAAATGATAGATATTCGTCTCTCCAAATAACTATTTCACTTCAAACATGATAAAAAAATAATAAAAAACTCAGGGTCACTACGACACTTACAGATAATGAAAAAACAAAGTTACCAATTATGGTGAAAAGCTTTATTTATCATTACTGTATTATAATATTTACTGGAAGAGTGCAAAGTTTATATATAATTATGTATAGTAATAGGCTATTGTTGTTATCTATTTTCTATTCAATCACGCGTATCTAATTATATTTTTATCTGTCAAATTATACAGCCTAATGTTAACTCCATATAGATTATCCTTATAAGAAGCATTATCTCTGTTCTCTTAGATAACTTCATAGCGGTGTCATAAGCTGTTAATATTTTTATAGTTAGCTATAAATGAATTATGGTGGATGTGGGGGGGGGGATTGCCATGAGATGAATCGGCGGAGGCAAACTAGCTGCGGTTGTAGGCCTTAGTGTAGAAGAACCTTACTCACTTGCGCTGTGGATGACCCAAGTAGGGTAATGGTGGGGGATTTTTTTTAAGTTAATATTTTTCTCATCAAACATCGCTTTGTGATCTAATATTATCGATCCTTGTCAGTTAATTTTTTTTTTACTCCCTTTCCTATTTTGATTAAAAAAACTGTTCTCAATGTAGGATGAATATCTATTAGTCGCGTATTACATTAAAATGGGTATAAAAGCTAATTCATATAATACAAATCTTCATTTTGATTTCTAAATATATCACTGACACAGTAACAAATTATTTCGGTTCAGGGCCCGATTTCTTAAACAGTGTAAACCTAGTATACCATATTGTTAGTTAGCTAGACACACACAAATGGATTTCATAAACGCATCTGACGCGGTTCTGTGTATGGCTAGGATCCCTTACGGGATCCTAGCCATACACAGAACCGCCTCAGATAGCTTACACAATGGCAACTAACAGGTAATATTCTCTTTATAGTTTTAAGACATTTATAAAATGCCGCGAATAAAATTTCTCTTCAGCCATCTATCTAGAACTTTGGAACAGCTATCAGATTTCATATATCCCTTTATAGCTTTAAGACAGCTATCAAAGGTTGCAGGTTAGTTTCAACAGATTTTTTCTCTATATAGCTTTGAAGCAGTTGTCCAGGATTCAACATTACCTTGTCAATATATTTCTTGTTATAGTATTAAAACAGTTGTCAAAAGTTGTACATCAATTTCTCTCGTTTTCCCTTTATAGCTTAGAAATTTTCAAAGGTTTCATACAAATTCCTTTTCACATTTCCAAGTATAGATTGAGACAGCTGTTAAAGGTTTTTTAAGTCAATTCCTCTTCAGTTTTCCTTTCTTAGCGTTGAAACAATTGCAAAGGAATTCAGATCAATCTCCAAATTTTTCTTTATAGAAGACTTTCCTTTATAACTTGAAACATATTTCGAACTTTTATAAAAAGATTTTCTTCACAATTTCCTTAATAGCTGAAAACAGCAGTCAGAGTCAGATAAATTTTACTTCCTATATCATATTTCCCTTTAAAACTGTAATACAGTTTACACAAGAAGTTTTCTGTTTAAGGCAAATTGCCCATGATAGCTTCAAAACAGTAGATACAAAAGCTTCTTTCAGCTCTCTTTTCTTTTCCAAAGATTAATTCCTCTTTGTAGCTTTGAAACAGTAACTAGAAAGTTTTTTCCAATTTTTTCTGAGGCAACTTTCTTTGTAGACTTCTTAAACAGTAGATTAATTTATTTTTCATGTCTTTTCTTAGGTAATATTCTTTGTATAGCTTTGAAACAGTTGATGCAAAGGCTTTCTTTTAACTCTATTCTTAAGATAATCAACTTTATTCTTAAGGTATTTTTCTCTTTATAGCTTTGAAGCACTAGAGACGGAACTTTTTTTTTATATAACTTTTTCTTAGTACCTTTGAAACAGTCAGGGACAAAGTGTTTTTTTCAACTCTTTTCTTAAGATAATTTTCCTTTGTAGTTTTAAAACAGTAGAGACAAAGGCTTTTAAAAACTTATCTTAGGGTAATTTTTTCTTTATTTTTTTGAAACAGCAGATACAAAGGTTTTTCTCAACTCTCTTCTTAAGGTACACTTCCCTTCACAGTTTTGAAACCTTAGCTTCAAAGTTCTTTAACTTTAAAGTAATTTCCTTTTTAAAGCTTTGAAACAGTAGATACAAAGGCCTTTTTCAACTCTTTTCTTAATATTTTCCCGATGTGATTCCTCGGTAAGGATTGCACCACTTCCACGCCGCCAGCTAATTGCTTGTAAGGGGCTACGTTCTCTGGAAAAAGAAAGAGCACTATTTTAGCAGCTAATAATAGGCGATTTGTTCCTAGTAGGGGTGGGTGGGAGAAAAAATATATCCTTCTTTCCATTTCTTGCATAGCAGGAGGAATATAGTAATGGTAAACCTGGTACAGAGGATATTATTATTATTATTATTATTATTATTATTATTATTATTATTATTATTATTATTGGAACCGCGTAAGCGCAATGGTTAGAACATTCAACGGGAGAGGGGACTGAAGATTTGGCAATCCTTTCCTCCCAGATTTTCCTAACATATTAATTGATGAAATAGGTGTTCAATCTCACACCGAGGCATTTGGAAAGGCATCCAGCCTTAATTTCCTATCTCCAACGCATTTGTGTTCACTCATGAAACGGTGCAAAGCTGATGAAAGGGGTGAGGCTGGGCAAGATATGATGAAATTCTGCTGATTTCAAAAAGACATGAAATAATGTTGAAAAAAGTAGCTTTATTTCTGTAAATTCTACATTCAACTCAGATTATTATTAGCAAAAGTACATAAGTAGCAACATTTCTAAAAATATGGTTTGAAATCTTTACCAAGGTGCTACTGAAAAAAAAAATACATGAATCTAATGCCGCGGTAAAAGTTATAATTCCCTCATACATGGTGTCATATTCCTAGAATTTAGTATGTCACTTCTGGGATAAAGAATTGAGACAGCAAGGCTTAAATCAGATCCTCCTTTTCTCGCCACTGATAGCACTAGTTTTGTTACAAGAAAAATAAAATCAAGGAAGGGTGTGTTGATTGCTCCCATTTCTCTGTTCTAGTCGTTTCTTACAATATGGAGAACTTATGAGGATAGTATAGATTGCACCAACCCCAAGGATAGAAAGAGTGAGCCGTATAAAGATTAAAACTCACCAATATTGTAACATAAAAAATTGTGTAACTCTAGAAATATCTGTCATATTGCATAAACATAGAATTTCTGTATTAATAACAAGAAAGAATTTCGTTACTATCCTGGAGGAGAGAAAACTGTTTCCAGCTGTGCCTCCTGGATGGTAGAAAGTGGGAACCTATGTTGAGAACAATGAAAACAGGCAGCCTAAATATCTTTATTATTAATAGGAATATGTTAAGAAAGTAGTTCATTAGTATTAATACTGTCTTGGTGGAGAAAGGACTGTTTCCAGGTGTCCCCCCTGGTAGTGGAAAGTTGGAGTCCCTATTAAGGACACTCAAGAAAGGTTGCCCATAATGCATTATTGAATAAGAGGCCTTGGACAAGACCATGGGAGATAGATGAGACCCTAACTTTGTGTTGAAACGGCTGCCACTAATATGTTGTTGACTAAGAGGCACTGAACTAGAGCATGGAAGAACAGTGGGGACCTAACCTTATGTCAAAAAGACTGCCTCCAATATTTCCTTGAATATGAGGTCCTAGACCAAACCATAAAAGAGAAGTGGAGCCCTAACCTTATATTGCATACATCCAAAGTCATATTACTGGAGGCTCTCCGAGTTTACAAGATTCAAGATGGGTTTTAGCAATCAGAGCTAAGCTTAGGCTAAGTTTACACTTCTGTATTATACCTGCAACATGCTTCATGACAGCCATTTTGTCAATTGTGGTTCCTGGGACTGGAACTATCCATGCACGAGGAGCCTCACCTAATCGCTCATTTGGCACACCCGCGACTGCCACTTCTCTGACATTTTCTAATGTTTGTATAAGGTTCTCCAGCTCTGTTGGAGCTACCTGTTATGAATAAATAGACAAATAAATAAATCTAATCATGCAAACTTGTGTTCACAAGCTTATTGCCATTCATATGCTCTGTAAATATTATACAGTGTTTTGACAGTGTTCAATAGTTTTTTTTGTTACATGAGAGCTGCGGCAAGGACATTTTGCCCTGAAAGAAGCCCGAGCTCATGTTTTGTTCTACTCCAGATCCCACACATCTAATGGTTTACTCTCTGAGCCCGCTTAGTTAACACACTTACCCTATCATTCTTCTTATCTCGAAGCGGTTCTAGTGAAAACAAGTTGAATGAGCCATATTTTGAGCTAAACTAAGAACCTTCTGGGTAAGAAGAAGGTGTTATACTAATTTCATCAGTGATAAAAACAAATATCTAAAAAAATTAAGTTTATAATGAAAATCTTGTCTCCTTGATCAAGTCTTTAATCCATCCTATATGCGAGGTAGATGACAAATATCTTAGAACTAAGAGCATATAACGAAAATGTCCTCTATCTTACCTGATGGCCCTTCACTTTATTATATAATGAAAATTTCCTCTGTCTCACCTGATGGGCCTTCACTTTGATGAGATCTTTTATCCTATCTGTGAGGTAGATGATATCATCTTTGTCATAGTAAGCTAGATCTCCAGTATGGAGCCACCAATCATCATCTAGGGTTTCGGCTGTGGCTTTTGGATTATTGGCATAACCGAGCATTATTGATGGACCACGTAAGCACAGTTCTCCTATTTCGTCTTCACCAAGAGTCTCTCCTGTTTCAGTGTCAATTACCTTGGAGATTAGAGATAAATGGGCTAATTGAGATTAGCTGACAGAGAGAGAAACAGACACAAGTGCAGAAGAGAATTAAAACTGAACTATGGTGGTATAAGCTAAATTGGGACAGACAGATGAATGGGTGTGTGGTGTGACTCGGCCACCATCTTACAAGGGAGTGTGACAAATAGATTGTACAAGGAGAACTATCCTGATGTTTCTCTTCCTAATAAGATCTTTTGAATCACTCTGTACTTGACTACATTAATTACTTTCAAGTATTATTACTTTCACATGCTTATTCAGTTTCAGTCACATTGACAATCATATATAGTTACTTAATGATATCATCAAATGAATAATTATCTCATCTGTCACATAAATAACATGAAAAATAATAATTAAGCTAGACAGTCTCATACACTTGAGTGTGCTAGAAAGAACCACGTGAACCATAGGTGTGGATTAATTATAATGCACATACAATAACCACCATAGTCCGTGCAAGGAGTTGATGGCCAAATCAAAGCACAGACATTTACCAGAAGTTAACATACCTGAATCACTCCTCCTTGCTCCTTGGGGATTAGATAGAGAAAATTTCTCCTTTTAGGAAAGTTATGGACTAATTTCTATCTGCCAAACAGTACTGAATATTCTTTGATAAATATATTTGAGATTTGCGAATAGCTTCCATTTCTTGAGAGAAGTGGTTTAAAATTTAAAAGTTACTTCTTTACCGGAAAGTCTGAAGGACTTTCTTAAACTTTCTAAGTTCCACAATATCGTAAAAAGAATGAGTGCATCAGATATTATGGGAAGCCATAGCTGGTATATGCCAGAAAAAATGTAGTTGTTCAACAGATTTTTCTTTAGTCTATGTCGTTCTTGACCGTCTATTAATTAACATAATTTTGTTTCTTTTAACAAGCAGAAGACTCATGAAATATTTGTTTTACCACAAAATTCACACAATATCTTCCATTACCACACCATCCACATACACAATATACAACCGTGACAGCATCGCATAACCTTCCAATCCCACGTTCACCTCAAACCAATTACTCTTCTCTTTTACCTAAGCCAGTGGTGTTGACAGGAAAAACAATTGGGGCCTCACTACTCTTTGCTTATCCCCAAGTCTAGCAAAAAATGCTATAAAACAGTTTTAAGGAGTCAAACGCGGTTCCTTGTGAGTTGAAACCAGAGGCAGATCCACTGAACTTCAAGCAGTGGTACATGCATTGCACGCTTTATTACAGAACTGACTTACCTTGCCTTCAAAAAATGGGAGAATATGCCCTATTTCATTGGGTTTGCAACCAGGTTCGCCTCTGTTGATAGTTGCAAGGCCAGTCGTTTCCGTCATTCCATACCCCTGAATAGCATTCTTTCCTGTCTGAATAATAATAATAATAATAATAATAATAATAATAATAATAATAATAATAATAAGAAGAAGAAGAAGAAGAAAAAGAAGAGGAAGAAGAAGAAGAAACGTTAAAAAAATATAAAATGTCAACCATTAATAATAATAATAATAATAATAATAATAATAATAATAATAATAATAATAATAATAATAATAATAATAATAATAATACTAATAATCATAATATACACTGTCATATGTAAACGTTTGCGGAGGTCTTTATGCTTTTGGATGAACTTCACCTCAACCCCATTGATACTGATAGAACTCTGGGCACCAGATATTGAACTCACAAATGAACACATCACTATGCCGTTCATCGTCCAGATACATTTGGGCACTGCACAGATCCTCACACACCAACACTCAAACCCCCACAAGCTTTTATGGATGACTGTACCTTCTGCATTAAGGCACTTAGGGTGGTTTCAGCTATGGGTGCTGAACCAGTAGCAAAACCAAGGAGAGACGAGAGATCATACTTCTTCATCATAGGGGAATCTACCAGCAGGTTTGCTATGTATGGAACTAGCGGTGCGAATGTGACCTAAAATAGTAATAAATGATTAAAACTATATCTAACTGGCCAGTCTATAAAATGTTGTCGTCATATATTACCAATATTGTGTAAAAATAGAGAGGATATCTGCCAAGTGTGGAACTTGCAAAGTAATTATTGAGTACTAAAGAGGTGGGAACATAAGTTTCTATTATGACAACGTGGAATAGTTTATACATTTGCAGTTATAATCACAGGCGAAGCAAATTTAGTATATTTTCTGATATTACAAACTTAAAAGCGGTATCCATCCCTTACCTTGTAATTTTGGATTGCTTCAAAGTAGAGTCTCACAGAGAACTTTGGCAGAATAATCACTTTACCACCAGTCATCAAGGTGTTCATTGTTACATTATAGCCATACATATGATAAATAGGCATAGCCAACAACGTTGAGTCGTAGATATTAATTGTTGAGAGTTCATTAAGACTTTGCAAATACCTAAAAAAAGCTATGATTCAGTACAGACGAAATTTTTGGCATATGAAGTTTATGACATGCATTCTGCCTCTTAAGAACTTCGACTTTTTCATTCATAACATGCAAGAGATCAAGTGCATATTATATGCACGTGAATTGTGAAGATTGTCATGTCTAATGCAATGACACTAATAGCAGATATATATATGTAGTATATTTAATTTATTTTTTTTTAAACTTACTTCAGTATGACATGGTTGGTAACTAGATTTCGATGTGAGAGCATGACTCCTTTTGGAAGACCAGTTGTTCCAGAAGAGAATGGCATCATGGCTACAGTTTCATGAGAACTGAAGACGTTTCTCTGTGGAGTAATGCAGTATAAAAGTATTTTGAATTCATAATACACATGCATCCATAATCTGAATATATAACCTTAAGTTTAGTATTGGCAAAATTCTTGCCTTGTGATATAGAAGCTATGGTTATAAGGCCTACAATATTTGAAGTTTTACCAGCACAGTATGGTACAGAGGGTCCCCGTTGTTCATTGCTCCGTTGCTCAACGTGTTGTCAAACTTTTTAGGCAATAGAAAAAAATTGCCCTGCTGTTTCATCTCTTCACCAGCAGATGACGCCAATGGGTATGACATCATGGTGTCATGACGTCAAAAATTCGTCCAAGAAAAGTCATTATTCTCTGTCTAACTTTGATATCAATATGCTTTGCATTATTCTCTGCCAATTGCGTGCTGTTTTGCCTTATTTACATTGAATTTCGAATTAGATAATGGTAGAGAGAGTTGGTTGTGTTCGTAGACATATTGTGTAAAAGCTTGAGAAGATGGAAATAATTCGGCAAAGTAAAAACTAGGAACGCATTGTTGATATTGCTTGCTCGATGCGATGAGCCCCAATAACAATCTGTAGTGTATTTAAAATGCCAAAGCTTTTGAAAGAAGAGCTTTACTGACTTCACGGCATTCTCAAGTTTGTGTAAGTTATTAGCAGAGTGAGCGGATGTGAAATTGGAGAGATATCTGATGGCTTGGATCAATGATATATATAGCTGCAACACTACTGTTACTTTAGGCATTATACAGGAAAAAGCTCTGAATCTTTTTGAAACTCTTAAAGAGGAAATGGGGTAAGAGGAAAGGAGGAAAGTAGAGGAGAAATCCTTTAAGGCTACACTTGGATGATTTCACCTTTTTCAGAAACAGCATGGCCTGAAAAATATTAAAGTTCAAGAGTATGCTGCAAGTGCTGACATGGAGGCAGGAGAATTTTTTCCTGACAAACTCCTTGAAATTCTGGAATAAGAAGGCTATGATCTTTGTCAGATATTTAAAGTAGAAGAAACGGTGAATCATTTCAAGAGAATGATGTCCTGCTCTTACATTGCCCATAAAGAGAAAACCCTGCCTCAGTATAAAATGTCAATGTTTGTTTGATTTATCAAAGTGCTATCCCTAGGGCCTTGAAAAACGTTATAAAATCTCACATGCCGGTGATTTGGAACGGCAATAAGAAGCTTGGATGAAAAGTGCTATTTTTTGCTAGTGGTCTGTGGAATATTTTGCACCTGAAATGAGAAAATATTGCAGTAAAGATAACTTTGAATTTGAGATTGTTTGTTGCCAGATAATATCACTTCCCATAAGAATGAGTTTGAAGCCATCTGTCCCAACCTCAGAGTTGCTTGTATGTCTTCTAACACATGAAAGGTTTTGCAACCAATGGATCAATAATTATTGCTGCCTTTAATGCTCATTGCCTTCGTAAATCCTTCAAAAACTTACCCATGAAACTGTTGGGGAAAACAGACTAACGGTAGAAGAGTTTTGGAAAAATTTTGATATACTGAAAGCTAATTACATTATACAGGGGAACAATTTTGGACATAATATCTGTTGAGTTCGATTTTTCACTTGATTTAGACTAAAATTGGCATGCTGATTTCAAAACTACAGTCAGTTTTCTTCTATCATGTCAAGTTTTTTCTCTACAGCCTACTCTCAAAGTGAGCACAATTGTATTGATTAATTGTCTGCACAACTGTTTTATTTTAGTATTTTATTAACTGTTAATCATAGACATAGAAACAAAAAACTAAATGTTATTTTATTAATTACTTTTCTTAACACTTGACTGCAACTCATAGAGGAGGCGCTATTAGCAAGCGGCAACAGCTTGTTCGCAGATATCATCATAGTTTGATGATGGTGACACTCGTTTCGCTGGAGTGATGATAGACTACAGCAGTTTTTGACTGGTGAGAAGATGGTTGGAATACTTTGACTGTAATGTCATATGTAGGGGATTAACGGTCGGGCGGAGAGGGTGAAACCTGATACCTATTCAGTTACACGTAAGACAGTGCGGTGAGAGGTTTTTTTTTTTTTATGAGTGTGACACCGGGACAGGCGAAACTGCCCTAATCAATAAAGGCCCCGGGCACAAGAAAACACCAATACAAAGGAAAAGAAAAAGGTTAAAGACGAGGCAGAGATGAGGTAATATCACACAAGAGAAAATGACGAACAGAAAAAACAGTCAAAGTACAGATGACCCAGAGATATGGAGGACTAGGCCCTGAGATGACGATAGATCTGCTTTTTGAAGGATGATAGGTCATAAGAATTAGGAAAGACAGAAGGAGGAGGAGAGTTCCAGAGTCTGGAGGTAGATAGGAAGAAGCAGTCGCTGCACCGACCAATCCACGGGCTACAAATCTCCACACAGTATCTGCGAGATGAGGCCTCTTGGCGAGTGTTACGTGGCCTCAGCAGTGGGGGAGGGATGCAACTCGCCACCTTATCAGAGCAGCGATGGAAGTAGTAGCGATAGGAAAGAGAAAGGTAAGATACCTTACGCCGAAGAGAGAGAGAATCCAGATTAGAAGTAAGAGAAGGATCATTAATGAGTATGACTGCCTTAGATTCAACCCTATCAAGGAGATAAGTATAAGAAGAAGCACCCCAGATGTGCGAGCAGTATTCTAAGCAGGGACGGATAAGACCTTTATAAATTTTAAGTAGCTGTAAAGAGGAAAAGTTATGATGGAAACGAAACAAAAACCCCCAATTTTTTGGATGAAGATTTAGAAATTTGGATTATGTGATTCCTCCAAGACAAGTTAGAGGCTATATGGATTCCTAATATGTTGGTAGATTTAAGAGGGTAAATTTCATTAGTTTCGAAGACAATAGGGTTATCAGGAGGAGAAGAAGATAAAGAGATAGCCAGAAACTGTGTCTTGGAGGCATTGAATTTAACTAAATTTTGAGTGTCCCACTCAGATACCCTCTGCAAATCGGAGTTAAGAGTAGAAGAAAGAGTGATATGAGACTGATTACGAGTAGCAGATGAAGGTTGTGAATAAAAGGCAGAGGAAAAGTGAGGGGTAGAATCTTTAGCAAATGCATAGAGAAGAGAGGAAGATGGGGATTGTAGAAGATCATTGATGAAGAGAAGAAACAGAGTAGATGAAAGAACAGAGCCCTGTGGAACACCATTGGTAACAGAGAAAGGGCTAGATGTCACACCATCAACAACTACAGATATAAAATGGTCAGAAAGAAAACTGGAAATCAGAGAACAGAAAGAAGGGGTAAAGCCATAGGCAAGGAGTTTAGCCAACAGAGCCTTGTGCCAGACTCTGTCAAAAGCCTTAGAGATATCAAGGGTGACAACAATGGATTCCCCATAGTTCCTCAGAGAAGATGACCATACATGAATAAGATAGGACAGGAGGTCACCAGTGGATCTTGCCTTGCGGAAACCATACTGGTGATCGGAGATAAGTGAGTTAGATTCAAGGAATTTTAGGGAGTTAGCATTGAGCAAAGTTTCAAAAACTTTAGCAATAGAGGAGGTTAGGGCAATAGGTCGGTGCTCCATATAGCTGGGTGAGTCGTATTCTGCAAACAAAACATAAAATTCTGTATACAAGGTTCCAGCAGATGCTATGTACATTTTTTGTGGTTGCTTTTCTAAGCTTGTGACTGATCTACTTACTGTTTATCCTAATACTTAATTCCTTTCATTCAGATCATGTCTGCCTCAGCTACTTCTCGTCACAAGTGCCTAAACAGCCTTGATTCCTTTTGTTATATCTCTGGCAGTGTCACCATTCCCAGTCAAAGGGTAAACATCAGCACATTTGTCAAGCAAGCCTATTTTGCATAATTTAAAGTAAAGCTTGGTGATCAAGACAGGTCTTGGGCCCCTCACAAGGTGTGCAAGCAGTGCGTCTAGAGTTTACAAATGTGGACCAAGGGGACACGTGATAAACTAGCATTTGGTATACCTATGATTTGGCAAGAGCCAAGAGATCATTGCACTGACCGTTACTGTTGTTTAGTGATAACTTCAGGATATAACAAGAAAATCAAATACAAAATCGAGTATTCAAGTCTACCATCAGCTATACGTCCAGTGCCTCATTCAGCTGAAATCCCAGTACCAGCTTTCGTTCAACTACCCTCTCTTGATGATCAGGATCCTGATGAAGAACTCAGTGAAAGCCATGATGCAGATTTTGAAATTGAAGATGACTCAGCTCATAAGGGATATAATCAGAATGAGTTGAATGATTTGGCACGGATTGGGACTGTCAAAAAAGGCTTCAAAACTCCTAGCATGAAGACTGAATGAGAAAAACTTGCTTGAAAAAGGAATAAAGGTATCCTATTTTCGATCCAGAGAAAGTTCATTTCTGCAGTATTTTCGAAGGGACAGATGCTTTGCATATTGCCATAACATACAGGGTTTACTGGAGGAAATGGGAATTCCAATGTACAACTCAACTGAATGGTGCCTGTTCAATGACATCTCAAAACATAGCTTAAAGTGTGTCCTTCTCCACAATGGCAATTTATATGGCGCAGGCCCAATTGGGCATTCAGTTTGTCTTCATGAAGAACATGGAGACATAAAGAGAGTCAATGAGTTGTTGCAATATCACAAGCACAATTGGATCATCTGTGTTGACCTTAAATTGGTATGCTTCTTTCTTGGTCAGCAATGCGGTTACACCAAATATCCCTGCTTTCTGTGTATGTGGGATAGCTGAGCTTGAGAGAGGCATTGGGTGGTGATCCCAACATTCAACATGAGCTACTCGTTGACAGAAAAAAGATTATATTCCCACCTCTGCACATTAAACTGGGTTTAATGAAGCAATTCGTTAAAGCATTGAAAACTGAAGGAGACTGTTTCAAGTACCTCATTTTGGCATTTCCTGGCTTGTCAATTGAAAAAAAATCAAGGCTGGTGTGTTTGATGGTCCACAGATTCGGCTGCTCATCAAAGATGATCATTTTATCGGGACAACGTCAGAACTTGAAAAGAATGCTTGGTCATCATTCAAAGACTTTGTCAAGAACTTTCTTGGAAATAAACAAGCACAAAATTACACTGAACTTGTCCAGAAGCTATTGGAGAGCTACAGAACGCTTGGATGCAACATGAGCATCAAGTTGCATTTTCTGCACACCCATCTTCCTACCTTCCCGGAAAACCTTGGTGAAGTCAAGCACAAAATTACACCAAAATTGTCCAAAAACTATTGGAGAGCTACAAAATGCTTGCATGCAACATGAGCATCAAGTTGCATTTTCTGCACAGCCATCTTCCTAACTTCCCGGAAAACCCTGGTGAAGTCAGCGATGAGCAGGATGAACGACTCCACCAAGATTTGAAGGTCATGGAAGATCGGCATTAGGGCAGATGGGATGTAAATATGATGGCTGACTACTGTTGGAGCATAAAGCGAAATTGTTCACAGACTGAACACTCGGGGAAGTGCTATAAGTGTAAATTTTTACCTAAAGTAATTGCCCACAATTTGACTTACAGTATTAATATCCTTTGTATGAACAAAATATATTTGTACAAACATTACAGCCAATCAATGCTTTATTATTTTCCATCATATGTAAATTTTTAAACCGTACAATAAAATGAGCACAAATGTACTAGATACGGTATTTTATGTTTCTTTATACAAAGCGAGAATATCGTGTAGCATTCAAACCTGACGTGATACTGAAAAACTGGAGTCATTTTGGGATTCAAAGCCCAAAAGTTAGTCAAAACAAGTGTCAGACCTAACTCAACGAAAATTGTGTTCCCCAGAGATGGAAGAGGCTTGGAATGATGTTTCTCCCAGCTTGAAGAATGCGGCCTGGTCTAAAGATTTACCTGAGGCCATTCATTCATGTGAAGGATTTGAACAGATGGAAAAACAGTTGAAAAGAAATTGTACAACTCACCAAGAATCTTGGCTTTGAGGAAGTTGGCGAACCATTTCCATCACATGATGCACCCCTAACAAACGAAGAGTAGTTAGAGTGCGACGAAGCAGAGAGATTGGAGGCTTTATGTCAAAAGGGAGATGGAGAAGGAGAGGAAGAAAGGGGTCTGACTACAGCTGGAAATAAAGCATCTTTTTACACAATATATTATAGCCCTAATTGTTTTTTTTAGAAAATGATTGTTTTCCTGACCGAGCTCAAACTGTTATCAGAAATACAAAGGACGACCTGGCTCCTTATTATGAAATTCTGCACCAGAAGCGAGTAAAAAGAAAGCACACCACAATTGATTCATATATCTAGAGACCACGGCTTGAAGACCCTGCCACACCATCAATCTCCTCTGCTCCATCAGCCTTCACCTCTTTTCCTTCCTCCTGCAGTGTATAGCAATCCGCTGTTCCTTCAACTATCGTCTCCTGCTTATGTACGCCTAAGCATTGGTGTTATGAGGCACAGTTACAGACACTACATTTTTTATGTTGATAATATTGCAGTGCACTGTATTAATATTTGATTTAATTTTTGTTTTCTTTTCCTTTATTAGGTCCTCCACCCCATTAATCTCCTCCTCCTCCCACAAACCATAGTCGTCTGCTGCTTATGTACGGTGAGGCTTCGGTGCACATACATTACTCTATGTTTTTTCTTTGAATAATATTGTAGTATACTGTATTAATACTGAATTTAATTTTTGCTTTCTTTTCCTTTATTTCTATTTCTATTTTATGTTTACAGGTCCTCCACCCCATCGATCTCCTCCTCTCCTCCCTCCTCCTTCCTCAAACCAATATAATTTCTAATTTATATTTACAGGTCCTTCACTCCCATCAGTCTCCTCCATTCTCTTTCCCCCAACCATCGACTGCTGCTGTTACTGTGTCAGGTTTACTTATATACATTCTATTAAAGGCATTGCATGTACTCTTACTTTTTTTTTTACCTTTTTTGATATTTCTAAATTATATTTACATATTTAGTAATAAGTCCTCATTCTATAAGACATAAATGTAGGATGGCCGGTCCCTATTAGATTCCTAATACATTGATCGTAAAGTGAAATATTTTTACGTTGTTCGCCGATTCATTATAAGTCACGTTTTCATGGTCCCCATTAGCGAAAAATAATGGGGACTCCCAGTGTATGAAGTAACCTAATGTAAATGTCATGCACTATTCAAGAAGCTGTCAACATGAGCAGTATAAGAATAAAGAAACACACAACTATCTACAAAGCTCCAGTAAGAATTTACCACCCCCTCATAGGAATCCGATATCACTGTACTGATCCTTTCACCCAAGGTAGGATGACTACCCGATGCAGCTCCCAGAATCCAGAGTTGCCGAAGACGAAGATGAATCGTATGATGAGAAGGCTTCAGTCACTTTGGTGACACTTCCTTCAGTTACCACAGCCCATCTGGCCTTGCTCACGCCAACAATGTGGGTCAACTCACCTGATAATGATGTAAGAAACAAATAGGTAAAATTAATTTTAGGTAGCGACATAATATTGATAATATAGATTCTACATTTTCAAGACTCCTAACTTGGGCTAAATTGTGTCTTATCAAGGTTGAATCGTGTTCTTAAGAGAAGGGATTAATGTTGAATGTGCGACTACTGATATGAGTCCTTTACCTTTGAATATGGCCTATAGCAACGTTAGAGACATCATTAACCTATTGTAAGATCTGTGCCGACAGGCACACAAATGGCGCCAATATGCAGGATGGTGAGCAGAGCAGCTGGAGTATCAATGTGGTTGCGACAGACCATTAAAACTGCATCTCCCTGATTCACACCAGCCGATACCAAACTCTTCTTCATTTGGGAAATCTTGGTCTGCAATTGTCTGTAGGTGTAGGACTTCCCAGACGATGCATCAACCTTCAAAACACAAAGTCAGCCTTTACCACTACACATCTATGTATAGGAGTTTGTTTGTTTGCCGTTTAATGTGCCACTAACTATCCCCATTAAGGGGATGGTCATAGCCAAGTAGGAGTTGGGGAATTAAGGCTGGATCTCTTCCTAGCACCCCACGATGGGCTCGAACACATGAACATATTATTATGCCTATTTGTGGTCCATATTGGGGTGGACACCACAGACGCTCACACATACTTTGCAGGAAGCAAGGAAGTACTTTTTTTAGTGCTAGAACAGTCGATTATTGGAATTTGCTAAGCAAGGAGGTAGGGAATGTTAACTCAGTTCATAGTTTTAAGGACAAATATAATAAGTATCATTGAGTTTAGAAATGGAACCGACCAGGAGACGGGGAGTTACGAGCATAGGGCTCTTTCCCGTCTGCACAGTTAGGTAATTACAAACACTCGAACCCCTACAAACTATTATAGATGGCTGTAGCTTCTGCATTAAGGCGTTTAGGGCCATTTTAGCTATGGGTGCTTAACCAGTATCAAAACCAAGGAGAGATGAGAGGTCATACTATTTTCGTCACTTCACGAGTTGAGTGCTCTAACCGCCATTTTACTGCAGTCCCCACTTCTATGCATAGAGGTAACTTACATATATTCTGTTTCTATATAAACCTGTTCTTTACCGAGGAAATATAATGATCTCTCGGAACTCCTAGCATTATAAAGAAAGGAGCGAAATGTAGTACTGAGGTTGTCGTGATGTTAATATTTGTCTAATTCTTAGTATGTCGGTACTAATTGTCACTATTTTGATGTCATGTGCCATTTTAGCGGTAGACAGAGTTGGGTTTTATAAATTTTATCATCGATATGTATTTTTCTGCTGGAGTTAGCACAAAAGCATCAGCATTCATATTTAAAATGCAAAGTACTTGCAGGATCTATAAAAAATTACAGAGAAGAACAGTCTGACACGTATGTGTATTTTATTCCTTTATAATAATCTAAGATTTTCATAATTTATTAAGTGCATATTGATGGGTTTTACTTAAAATACATTACCACATGAAGAACCAAAGGGTTTTGTTATTGTAAGCAGTATAAATACACCTCTTGAAATGTACTTAGTAGTGTGAAATTCTTGGATTCTCTTATATGGATAAAATTACTTACACACTGAAGAGTGAGGAGAGAAGGGTAGCGCAGTGGTTAGAGCACACTACTTGTTAAGTGACTGACCCGTGTTCGAGTCTACCGCGAGTGTTAGGAAGGGAGTCCAGCCTTAATTCCGTTAGCTCCAGCCTGTTTGTTTCCACTCCCACTAGACTGAGGATTAATATTGATTCAGAAAACGGGAAACAAGCAAACAAACACTACTTAGTGGGTTCCTATCAGCCATCGGCTAGTACAGTGGTAACACGCTGGCCTCGCATTCGCGAGGTCGACAGATTGGTTCCCGTTCAGGATCGAGAGTTTAAACTGTTTACTGGGAAGGTCACTGCTGTGGCTGAACACCAGTGTGGGGGGGTTGGGGCTTGCACCGGCTGACGCCCGCCAGAGCTTGGGCGATGCCTCTGATAGGAGGGCTAAAACCGCAAACTTTAACTTTTTTTTTTTTTTTTTTTTTAGAAAAGACGAAGTCATAAGGTCACTCTGTAAATATTAACAACGAGGAAAATATAAGAAACACACAAGAATGAAAAGTATTTCTATAAGGTTCCTTCTTCTTTATCTTCAGCTTTAACCCATTTCTGTAGGGGGTCACTGATTTTTACTAGCCTTCTCTACCTCTTCTTGTCAAGTGTATCGTATTTCCTTAACCCCTTACCCAGCATATTATATGTAATATCATCTTTCCATCATAACTTTAACCTTCCACCACCATACCTGTAACCCTCCCATACACATGGTCTTTTCCTTTTCGCATTATATGGCCGAACCACCATAATCTTGCTTGGACTGTCTTCGAAACTTCTACTTAAATGAAGTAAATAAAAATAAAATTAGCATAGAATTGCTAACCAACCTCCGAATCATGTGTTTCAAAGAGTACTGAAATTAAAAGGTACACAAGAGTAACGATTTATATAATACTTGCCAGTGCGACTTTGTCTTCATAATCTTCAAAGCATTTCAGCATCTCAGAAGCAAAATTGACATATGGAATGGTAGGTAGAGGACCCTCTCCTTGCCACCGGAGGATGCGGCCTCTGTTGTGCACGGAAGACATCTCTGTCCTTGGTAATCCCTTCTGCAAGAATTCAGTTCATTAATAATAATAATAATAATAATAATAATAATAATAAGTGAAGAATCATGACTATTGTATCCTCAGGATATGTTGCAAGGTGGACCGTGTCGAGTCGAAAGGTGAGCCAGAGCATAAATGAGGACATTGCATATAGCATGATATTCATCACAGATATGATGTTGTTTGCTGTTTTATGTGCCATGATTAATCCCTATTCGTATGGGGATGGAGACAATCAAGCTAGAGCTGATAAATTAATGCTGGATGCCATTCTTAAAGCCCTGAGGTGGACCCGAACACGGACTTGTCACTTCCCGAATCGAGTGCATTAACCTCTGGGCTACAGTATCCCTCTTGGAAATAATAAAAGTTTCATCATGACGAAATTACTCTTTGGAGGGGTTAAAGGTCGGATTCACTACAATGAAAAGTCATTCCCAACACAATACTCATGTAATTACATGTACACTTCTGCAGAACATATAACACCATACAGTCAGTTATATAACTGTTGTTGATCCGGTTTTACGTCAAGGACTCCCTTATCTACGAACGGCTAAGCAGGGTCGCCTTATGCGCGACTTGATTTGGCAGCATGTCATCGTTGCCCTGAGGTTCATGCCCTGCTAACCTTAGACAGTCACTGGGCGCGAACGCTCGACCTGAAGGCACAGATTTATTCGAACGTTTGTATGATTATCCGTTGTCGATAGCACATTTGTTTTTGTTTCCTATCTCCCCTCTTACTCTTCCTACGTGGCGGTCCCCTAGGGGACGAAAGCATGCACGCTGCACCAACAACTCTCCCTTCTTCACCACTATCCTATCCTAACTTTTCTCTTCCTTTCAAATTAAGGCATCTTACTAAAAAAGAAAAAAAAATAGGAGACAACTAACCTCGTTCAAAACAACTTGAAGTTTTCTCTTATATTTTGCAGATCCAAATCAACTCACCTACGGGTCCGTCATGACCCGTTCACCCTCCCAGGTGGGTATCTACAATGGACGGTGTAAAGACAATCGTAACACGGCACCTTCGCGGCTTATGACCATAAAAGGTAAACACTGTCCAACTTGCATATAAATATGAGTAAAAATTAAATTAAAATCAGTATCAAATGTTGTGTATGTCAATCTATTCATAGAGTGAGAAGATTATTATTGTGAGTTTGTAATTTGTTTTGTTTTGTTTTTTTACGTTTTCGGCTCGATAATAACGTCTACACTCTACAGTTTCACTTTTATAACTAATTCCTACATCTATTTTTCTATTGTACATCAACTGATCGTTGACTAGCTTCGTTTGTATTATTCAGAGAAGTTATAAGTAAGTTCTTAGTAAGCATTTTTATAATTTTGTTCAAATATTCGATGAAACTTCTGTAGACACAGTATTCCTGGGCTTAAATGGCATATGTCAAAATCAGGGAGATCATTTGATCAACAATTAGAGATATCCGTTTAACACAATTGGTGGAAATGTACAACGCACAACAATTAGTTACGAAAATATTGGATCTCCGCATATTTTTATAAAAAAATATTATTATTTATTATAATATAATGGATCTTAGTTAATTCCAATTAAGTCTATTCGATTCTATTTTAGTATTATATGATATCAAAGGACCTATCCGACTATGAATATTTGTGAAGGGCTCCTCTGGGGTTTGGGGACCATATCTTGAGAAAGGACATTACTAATTCTGCTCTTTCACTCCAAATCCAGGTAAAAATAAGTCAGAGAAAAGTATTAGGAAAAAAGTCACAGGAGAAGTTTAACCTAACCTTATGTGTGGCTTTTTTTCCAAGCCAAGTTGTTTCTTTTTTTCTGTGACTTTTTTAACTCTGACTTTACTACTGAGCACGTACACCCCATCTGTCAGTGCAGCCAGTATTGTCTACTTCACGAACCCCTGCTCTCTCTCTCTCTCTCTCTCTCTCTCTCTCTCTCTCTCGTGTTGAATCCAACTAAACAAACTGTTGAAGAAACTACTATTACTACTTCTATATTTTTTCTATGAGTGAGACACCGGGACAGGCAAAAACTGCCCTCATCAATAAAGGCCCAGGCAAAAGAAAATACCAAGACGAAGGAAAAGAAAAAGGTTAAGGACAAGACAGAGATGAGGTAATGTCACACAAAGGAAAACGACAGACAGAAAAAAAAAACAGTCAAAGTACAGAGGACCCAGAGATATGGAGGACTAGTCCCTGAGATGACGATAGATCTGCTTTTTGAAGGATGATAGATCATAAGAATGAGGAAACAGAAGGAGGAAGAGAGTTCCAGAGCCTGGAGGTGGATGGGTAGAAGCAGTCGGTGCACTACTACTACTACTACTACTACTACAACTACTAGTAGTAGTAGTAGCACTTTTTCCAAACTGAAGTACCTCACTATCCTAGCTCGAATTGTTTGCCGGTGGGGATAATGAATTTTTCAAGGTTCTTTGACTACAACAGAGACTGGAAAGCCTTTAGAGCACCCACTAACCTTACTACTACTACTACTACTACTACTACTAATAATAATAATAATAATAATAATAATAATAACCATCATCATCATCAAAATCATTAACAGGATGGGATTAAAAAAGGGGGAGGACACACAGTACAGGTGTCATCACTGAAGCGGAGGGGAGAATAGACTGGGAAGATTTGGATAAGAACAACAACAAACAAGAACATTGAATTTACCTCATTATATACACCCATTACAGTAATATATGCATATTCAACAAAAGAAGCCACTTTCGAAACAGGAGACTGTAATTAAACTCGTTCAATATGATAGTTTACTCTTTACTCTAGTAATTAAATCTAATTTTCACTTTGACCCTATGAATCTTAAATTGCTTCATGCTCTTTTCCTGCTTGATTAACGATATAGAAAATATGCTTGAACAAATAATATGACTCCTCCAGACAATGAAGAAATTCGAGCAAATATTTAGAACACAAATCTCTAACTCACGCGTGTCTCTGAAGGTAAACAAGCGAGTATGAGAGAAAGATTTGATCGTAGTATTCGAAGAGGGTGTTCACTTGTCTTGCTAAACAACACCACGAGTTACCAACTCGTTTTATGCCAGAAATAAAAGTTGATTAAACACCATTATTCCTTTTATATGGTATTAACTTACTTTGAATACCGTAGATATAAGAAAAAATTCGTTTTGAAGTTATATCTGTTATGTTATTCGCAATGACAGCTTATATTTACACAACAACTTGTAATTGTTAACTTTTGTCAAGGTCAAAACTAGTTTTTCTTCGTCTGTGTCGCCTTTGACCTTGAACTTGCAATTAAATAAACCATAAATTGATACATAAGTAAATAAAAATACACGTAAATAATAATTAACACACATACGTGATTTATCCATCTAGCTTAGTTTTTGTTGAGTTTTGATGATAATGAATCTCAATGCATTCATTTTCCAGGAAGAATATTTGACATAATATTTCGTGGAGTTCATATCAAAGTCGTTAATTATAATTTGAGAATTTGTTGTATAAAGGCAACTGGAACTGTATTTTGAAGCCTGAAGAGAAATACTGTTTAAAAAAAAGATACAATATTTTGTTTTTCTTTTTAAGCTTAAAATGAAGTTGGCTATCTCTAGGCAAGTAAAGTACGAAGACTTAAGACAGAAAACGAAAGATTTTTAAGACTAATAGGGGTGACGTAACAAAATTTGTAATTTAAATTATGGAACATATATTTTAGTATGTAAACATTTATTTGTAATCTAGAATCAGTACCCATGAAGTATTGATTGCAATATTTGACAGAGGTTTATATGATAATTAAAATGATAGAATATATGCGATGCAATAACTCATATTTACATTTCTTCAAATAAACTCCCCTGCATATCGGTAATCGAACTTAGAAACTGTAGTACACTGGGTCACAGAGGCTGTATAAGAGAGGGCACTGGAACATCTACTGATGTTACACATATGGAGGGACGGCATTGCGACCATTAATCTGCTGTGGAATTCTAGGCTAGAGTTCTGAGGTTCGAATCCCGACAAGGAAGGGAAATTATATTGTCACTTTATTTCTTTAATTGTGCATCTTTATGTGTAGATTATATATATTTAATCTAATGATTAATGATAATTGGCTATGGATCTCTTTTGTTTATATATTTTATATCAATGAATATCTTTATTATAATTTTCATCTTAGTGTTGTCTCCCCATATTTGCATGATATTTGCAACCAAGCTTGTGCATGTTAGTTTTTAGTTCCATTTTTCATTTCATTACCTAGGCCTGATTTCTTAAACAGTGTAAACCTAGGATACCATATTGTTTGTTAGCTAGACACACACAAATGGATTTCATAAACGCATCTGACGCGGTTCTGTGTATGGCTAGGATCCCGCACGGGATCCTAGCTGAAAATAGCACTTAAAGTCAGATTAATTTTTTCTTTCATATTTTCTATTAACCTTTAAAGCTTTTATACAGTTTACACAAGAAGTCTTATAGTTAAGGCAAATAACCTATGATAGCTTTAAAACAGTAGATACAAATGCTTCTTTCAACTCTTTTCCAAAGGTTAATTCCTCTTTATAGCTTTGAAGCAGTAAATACATATGTCTTTTTCCAAACTACTTATCTGAGACAACTTTCTTTGTACAGTTATTAAACAGTAGATTCAAAGTTTTTTCATTTCTTTTCTTAAGGTAATATTCTTTGTAGATGCAAATGCTTTCTTTCAACTCTATTCTTAAGGTAAGCAACTTTATTCTTAAGGTAATTTTCTCTTTATAGCTTTGAAGCACTAGATAAGAGGGTTTATTGTTTTCTCCTAAGACAATTTCCCTTTGTAGCGTTGAAACAGTAGAGACAAAGGTTCGTTCAACTCTCTTCTTAAGATAATTTCCCTTTTTAGCTTTAAAACAGTAGGGACAAAGGTTTTTTATACCCATCTTAGGGTAATTTTCTCTTTATTTCTTTGAAACTTGATACAAAAGCTTTACTCAACTCTTTTTTTTTTTTAAGGTAAATTTCCCTTTATAGTTTTGAAACCTTAACTTCAAAATTTTTTCTTCAACTTTTCTTTAAATAATTTTTTCTTTACAACTTTGAAACAGTAGATACAAACGCCTTTTTCAACTCTTTTCTTAATATTTTCCCGATGTGATTCCTCGGTATGGATTTCACCACTTCTATGCCACCAGCCAATTGCTTGTACTGGGCTACATTATCTGGAAAAAGAAATTGCATTATTTTAGTAGTTAGGTCCTGTTCACACTGGGCATTTTGAACTGCAGCGGCCACCGCGTGTTTAACGCTGTATACATTCACATGAAGCGTTTTGGACCCCAGCTGCCACTGCGTATTTTAATATAAAAATTGTATAGCCCTCGAAATATCTGTGAAATGGTATAAACACAGAGAATTTCTTTATCAATAATAAGAACATAATAAGATAGTATTTCATTAGTAATAATACTATCCTGGAGGAGAAACGACTATTTCTAGGGGTGTCTCCTAGGTGGTAGAAAGTGGGAACCCATGTTGAGAACACTCTGAAAACAGGCAGCCTCAATATCTTTATCATTAGTAGAAATATGGCAAGAAAGTAATTCATTAGTATTAATGCAATCATGGTGGAGAAAAGACTGCTTTCAAGTGTGCCCTCTGGTAGTAGAAAGTTGGAGCCCCTATTAAGAACTCTCAAAAAGGTTGCCTATAATATATTATTGAATAATAGGCCTTGGACCAGACCATGGGAGAGACATGAGACCCTAACTTTGTGTAGAAACGACTGCCACTAATATGTTGTTGACTAAGTGGCACTGAACTAGAGCATGGAAGAGAACTAGGGACCTAACCTTACATCTGAAAGACTGCTGCCAATACTTCTTAATAAGAGGCCCTTGACCAAACCATTGAAGAAAAGTGGAGCCCTAAGCTTATATTTTATACATCCAGTGTAATATTACCCGAGGTTATCCAGGTCTACAAGATTCAAGATGGGTTATAGCAATCAAAACTAAGTTTAGGCTAAGTTTACACATCTATATTATACCTGCAACATGCTTCATGACAGCCATTTTGTCAATTGTAGTTCCTGGGACTGGAACTATCCATGCACGAGGAGCCTCACCTAATCGCTCATTTGGCACACCCGCAACTGCCACTTCTCTGACATTTTCTAATGTTTGTATAAGGTTCTCCAGCTCTGTTGGGGCTACCTGTTATGAATAAATAAATTAGCAAATAAATAAATCTAATCATGCAAACTTGTGTTCACAAGTTTATTGCCATTCATATGCTCTGTAAACAATATTCATTGTTTTGACAGTGAACAGTTTTTGTTACATGAGAGCTGCAGCAAGGACATTTTGCCCTGAGAGAAACATAAGCTCATGTATTGTTCTAATTCAGACCCCACACATCTAATGGCAGGCATTAGAACAGATGCAATAAATTTCTCTCGAATTTTTCCTTGTGTGTTTTAGTGAACCGGGTCTAAAGTATAAAACTTAAAGCAAATTTGCCTGAATAGAGATTATGCAGAGTATTGTGAATAAAAAAATATATTCGTAGTGCAATGGAGTGGTAATAATGTACATAGTGCATACTAATTCTAAGTTAAGTTCTACCTTACTTATTTTGTTGAGAAGCATTATTCCTATTCTAATCTAATTCTAGTGAGTAGAAGAGTTATCTTTTTTTTTTCTCCCCAAAATTCTGAGAGATGTCCGATGACACCTGCAAAGAGCTCCAGGCATTTTCTACATATTTCCTATGAATTTCCGATATCCTGCCCTTACTAACATAACCCTAAACCTATTTTTAATGCTACTAAGTAATGTATATCATAGTGCTGGTGTGATAATATATGCGGTAAGTCAGGTACATAATGATCGGTTAGCTCTAGCTTATTTAGCCAGTTCTAACTAATTACAGTGCATATCCTAACCTAATACCACTTTGTCCATGCTCTGGTTGTTGCCCATACAGGGAACCTATCTAACTCTTAATGCAGGGTAACCGAAATACCTAACATAACCTATTACAATTGGCAACTGTATCACACTTAGAAAGAGACTCATAAAAAAAAATTAAAGGGAAATGCCTTGAAAAACGTCACGAGAGGGGAAAAAGAAGAAGCTGTCCTGTCCTGTCTTGAAGGAAGTTTAGAAGAGTTGCCAGAGGCAAAAGCATCACATTACATAGTTTTTGTGTAAATCGGGAAGAGCTCTTACAGCCTTGTTACCTGATCCTGTGGTTCCATATTTTGTTAACATCAATATCCTTCACATATAGAATAACTTAATAGTAAATTTGTTTTACAAAATAAATGAATAAATAAATAAATAAAGGAATAAACTGAAAAATACACAAGTCAACAGTGTTAAGTTGCCAAGCAGCACTGTTGTCTTATTTTTTCTTTTTCCTCTGTGCTAATTTATTATTTTTGTTTTGCTTAAATTGAGCTAGACTTGAATTCCGATCCTGTGAAAGTATGTATTGGTTAAAAATTGGCTAATCTTTTTCTTCTGATATGACCGGTTAGAGGTTAAGATATATATGTACTGTAGCAGAAACAGGCGTTCAATGCATCAAATGTTTGTCTCCTCAGTTGCATATTCGATTTTTCCTTCATGTTGGCATTTATATTCTATTTTTTATTCTTCTCTAATTACCAAAGTCATATTTTAAGTTAGAATGTGTTACCAGAAAAGAAATGAACTAAGTAATAAAGTTAGTACTTATATGAAGATACAGCAATTCTCTGTGAAGCTAAATTGAAACTTTTTTCTCTCTTTATTCTGTGATAGGCAAACCATCAAAATGAAACCATTTCTATCCCTAACCTCCCATACGATGGTCGGGGAAGGGGTGGTAGAGGATCTCCGGGGGTTGTAGGAGCGTGAGTATCACTTAGAAGCCTAAAACAGAAAGTCAGGGACCTTGAGACCCTTGTAGTAAAATTGGATGATAAAATTCGGAATATGGATAGAGAAATAAGAGAATGAAACAGTTAGAGAGGTAGTAAGATCTTTGGAGGAAGCAAATAAGGCACAAGGGCAAGAGATAAAAGAACTAGAAAAAACAAATAAAGAAGCTGAAAGGGGAAAAAAGTGAACTAGAAACCAGAATTTCTAAACTAGAAGATAACATCAAACAGTTGAATAACAAACTGAATGAAATTTATGTTAGTTCACTGATATCTTCTGAGAGAGATGAGATTGCAGCTTGGAATGTCTAGATAAATGAAAACATCAAACAATATAGAAAAGAGTTTCGGGAGCTGAATATGGAACATGATGCAATGAAAACTTCCTTTGCAGATGCAGTAAAAGGGAATGTAACAGTAATTGAGACTGTGAGGGTGGTGGCACTGAAAAACATGCAAATGGTTGACTATGAAGAAACAGTCATAGGAAAAATGAAAAACGTTATGAAGGAAAGGGCTAATCTCAGGCATAAGTGAATCCCAGGAGTCAACATGGCAGGGGGTACTTGAACAGTATAAAGCTAGGGTTTTAGACCTGATATGGAAGCTTGGAGTAGTATGTGGTCTGGAGGATATTGTGAGCATTCACCACCTTGGTAAATATTCTAGGGAGAAAACAAAGACCAATAAAAATAAGCTTTGAGAGAGGGGACTAATGTAGAGAAATATTGATGAGCAAAAAAATGTTTAAAAGACCTTCAAGAATTCAAAACATTGTCGATTAGATCATACAGACCACAGGAAGAGATGAAAAGTATCAAAAACTTGTTGCAAGAAGCTGGAAGGTTATATGAGGGAAGAAATGAGGAATAGAATAAATTTTTTTGTTTCAGAGCGTGTCCAGCCAAAGAGGAGATAAAGAAGATAATGCTAGAAGATCAAGGGATGAAGCCTCATCAGGATTGCTGTACATATATGCTGATGAGGTAGCTGGTAAGGCAGCAGAATTAAAAGATAGGATTCGCAACAGTAAGGTAGATATAGTACAGTTACAGAGACTATGTTAAGTGAGCACATAGTGTCACAGAATATCCTTAGGGCTTCAGAATATTAAGAGTTGAAAGATCTGAGAGGACTGGTGGAGGGATAACACTGCTCATAAGTGAGAGCTTTCATGTTGAAGAAATAAACTTTGATATAGAAAGTGAGTTCATGGAATTTCTTGTTTTTCGCATAAATACTGGGTCAGAGAGCATTAAAATATCTGTTGTACATAGACAGCAAGGAATCAATATAAGCTAGAAGTTTATGAGGAAAGTTATATAGGTACTATTGAAGTCATAAACTCAGTTGTTAACATTGCACGGGAAGGAAAATGTATAATTTGATTATGGGAGGTTTTAATCATAGAGAGATAGATTAGATAAACCTTGACCCACACAGTGGGGAGGATTCATTTGAGGCAAGAGTCCTAGATTGCATACAAGGAAGTTTCCTACACCATCAATGATATAGATAAATATCTAAAGTAGTCACCGTTGCTCAAGTGGTAGCGTCCACTACTTTGAGGCGTCAGGTCGAGGATTCGCGCCTCATCACGGTCTGAGGTTAACAAGGACATGCCCTCAGGGTAACGAGTACATCTGCCAACACAAATCCTTCGCAAGAAGGCAACCGTCCTACCATTGGTAGAAAAGGGAGTCTGTGACGTAAAACCGGAACAAACAAACATATAAATAAATAACTAAAAAAATTAAGTTTTTAATGAAAATCTTATCTCTTTGATGAAATCTTTTATCCATCCTATATGCGGGGTAGATGACAAATATCTAAGAACTAAGAGCATATAATGAAAATGTCCTCTATCTCACCTGATGGCCCTTAACTTTATTATATAATGAAAATTTCCTCTAACTCACCTGATGGCCCTTCACTTTGATGAGATCTTTTATCCTATCTGTGAGGTAGATGATATCGTCTTTGTCATAGTAAGCGAGATCTCCAGTATGGAGCCAGCCATCATCATCCAGGGTTTCGGCTGTGGCTTTTGGATTATTGGCATAACCGAGCATTATTGATGGACCACGTAAGCACAGTTCTCCTATTTCATCCTCACCAAGAGTCTCCCCTGTTTCAGTGTCAGTTACCTTGGAGATCAGAGATAAATGAGCTAGCTGAAATTAGCTGACAGATAGAGAAACAGAAACCAGAGTACCAGACAACTAAAACTGAACTCGGGACATAAAAGGACATCTAAAACCATAAATACCCAGAGACGGGACACTTAACATATACAGAAAACTATGCTGGTATAAGTTAATTAAGGCCCTTTTAAAATATTTTGATAATGCAAAGAATTCGGTGTTTATTGTTAATACTGTTTACATTAGGGTATTGAAAGGAAAGTATACTCTTAAGAAGGACTCTTTAGAAATGACACTATATAGTAATTGTTCTTGCAATGACAGTTAGCACCATAATCATGTTAAAGGTCTCTAATGAAAGGCAGAAGCAAGAGGCAGTGATAGCACTGAGCCTGACTATATATACCTATCTTATCACCAAGGCCCAAGCTCCCCTCTCCTTTCACATCGACCAAGTGATCTTTAGGAAGTAGCTGAATAATCAGGTGCACCTTTAGGAATCAGCAACCCTCCAAGTAATTGCCCAGTTTAATTGGTAATGATGAAAGACAGTGAAAACTAATCCAATCCGGAGGACCAAGATCAAACCTAGGGCCAGTATATTACTAGGCTCAAACATTACCCCTGGGCTAATATGTGATGATGATTGGCTAATGTTGTTCTGTAGACTAATTCGTTAATTTTTCTTCTGCGGTGTTTCAGTTCAAGATGAAGCGGGTTGCTGTACTCCGTGGCGCGCACAGGCTGAGCGGACGACAACTCAAGTAGCACTGTGGCAGCGGTAGCGCCGCGACCGAGGCGTCGGAGAGGGCGCGCCCGCACGGTCGAGTAGCAAGGGCAGCCCGGGGGCACGCACAGTCCTCGCAAGGGCCCTCCGCCTTTGCGGGGGCCCGTGATGCCGGACAGGACGCCTTCAAACGGAATGCTAGTAACTGGGTTTCTGAATGTGTTTGGTCGTGCAACGACTAAAAGTAAAACGGGTGGCATTAGTATTATCTGAGTATGACGAGGGGCGTAAGTATCAGCACTCAGTGACAGAAAGATGAATGGGTGTGTGGTTTGACTCGGTCACCATCTTACAAGGGAATGTGACAAATAAATTGTCCAAGGAGAACTATCCTGATGCTTCTGTTCCTGAAAAGCTCTTTTGAATCACCCTGTACTTGTCTGCATTAATTACTTCAATGTATTATTGCTTACTAATACTTACTCACTTTTAGTCATATTGATAATCATATATAATCACTTAATAATAGTGTCGACAGAATTAATTATCTCATCAGTCACATGAATAACATAAAATAATGATTAAGCTAGACTGTCTCCTACACTTGAGTGTGCTAGAAAGAGCCACGTGAACCAAAGGTGTGAAATAATTATAATGCACATACAATGACCACCATAGCCCGTGCAAGTGGGTTGATGGCCAAGTCAAAGCACAGACATTTACCAGAAGTTAGCATACCTGAATCACGCCTCCTTTCTCCTTGGGAATTAGATATAGAAAAATTTTTCGTCTATGGAAACTTATGGACTAACTGCCATATGCTACACAACACTGAAGCATTTCAATAATATCTTTGAAATTTGTGAATAGTTTCCTTTTCTTGAGAGAAGTGGTTTAAAATTTAAAAGTTAATTCTTTACCGGATAAGCCTGAAGGACTTATGAGTGACTAACTTAAACTTTCTAAGTTCCATAATTTCGCGAAAAGAATGAGTGCATCAGATATTATGGGAAGCCAATGCTGGCATATGCCATACGAGTTATGCATATAAAATTCTGTTTTAGTCTATATCGCTCTTGACCTAATATCAACTAACATAATTTTAATTCTTTTAACAAGCAGACGACATATACCCATTAAACAACCATGACAGGATCGCTTAACCTTGCTGCAACCCCACGTTAACCTCAAACCAATTATTCTTCTCTTTTACCTAAGCCAGTGATGGTGTTGACAGGAAAAACTCTTTTCTTTACCCCAAAAGTGTCTATCAATAATATACTATTAAACAGTTTCAAGGAGTCAAATGTCTTGTGAGTTGAAGCCAGAGGCAGATCCACTGAACTTCAAGCAGTGGTATAGGCATTGCACGCCTTATTACAGAATTAATCTTACCTTGCCTTCAAAAAATGGAAGAATCTGTCCTATTTCATTGGCTCTGCAACCAGGTTCGCCTTTACTGACAGTTGCAGGGCCAGTCGTTTCTGTCATTCCATATCCCTGACTAGCATTCTTGCCTGTCTAAATAATAATAATAATAATAATAATAATAATAATAATAATAATAATAATAATAATAATAATAATAATAATAATAATAATAATGATAATAATAATAATAATAATAATAATAATAATAATAATAATAATAATAATAATAATAATAATAATACTAATAATAATAATAATATACACAGTTACTCTTAAAAGTTTGCGGAAGTCTATATGTTTATGTATGAACATCGCTGCCACCTCTTCCATGCTGATAGAACTCTGGGCTATCAGACATTGCATCCACACATGAACACTTTACTATGCCATTCGTTGTCCAAAAAAGTTTGGACACTACACAGAGCCTTACACATAAACCTTCAAGCACCCACAAACTTATATGGATGACTGTACCTTCTGCATTAAGGCGTTTAGGGTGGTTTCAGCTATAGGTGCTGAGCTAACAGCAAAGGTAAAGAGAGATGAGAAGTCATACTTCTTCATCATGGCAGAATCCACCAGCAGGTTTGCTATGTATGGAACTACTGGTGCGAATGTGACCTGCAATAGTAAAGAATTATTAAAAGTATGTATAACTGGCCAGTCTAAAGAATATTTTAGTCTTATATTACCAGTATTGTGTAAATATAGAGAGGATATCTTCTAAGAGCGGTACTTGCAAAGTAATTTTTGAGTACTGAAGAGGTGGGAATATGAGTTTCTCTTATGGACATTTGGAATAGCTTATACTTCTGAAGTCATAATCACAGGCAAAGCAAATATAGTTTTTTATTTTTCATTACATACTCAAAAGCTGTATCCATCCCTTACTTTGTAATTTTGGATTGCTTCAAGGTAGTGTCTAGGAGAAAACTTTGGCAGAATAACCACTTTACCACCAGTCATCAAGGTGTTCATTGTTACATTATGGCCGTACATATGATAAACAGGTATAGCCAACAATGTTGAGTCATAGATATTGATTGTTGAGAGTTCATTAAGAGTTTGCAAATACCTGATAAAAAGTTGATACAGATGTAGATGAAATTTTTGTATTTGCAGTTCATGGCATGCATTCTTTATCTTAAAAACTTTGACTTCTCATTTAGGTCATGCAAGATTTCAAGTGCATACTGATGAATATGTGAAGTATAAATACTGTTATGTCCAAGACAATGACAATAATAGCAAATATATGTGGAATAATTTTATTTTATTTCTTATTTAGCTTTATTAATTATTTTAGACTTACTTCGCTATGACATGGTTAGTAACTAGATTACGATGTGAGACCATGACACCTTTTGGGAGACCGGTAGTACCAGAAGAGAATGGCATCATGGCTACAGTTTCATGAGAATTGAAGTCGTCTCTCTGGAAAGCAAGTATTGCCAAGGAGCAATGCAGTGTACTTGTATTTTATAGTCACGCTATGCATGCATCCATAATCTCATTATATAATCTTAAGTTTAGTATTGACAAAATTCTTGCCTTGGGTGATATAGAAGCTATGGTAATAAGGCCTATGATATATGAAGCTCTTACCAACACAATGTGGCACAGGGGATCTTTGTTGTTTGTCTCCCTGGTGTTTATTGTTTCACTCTTTCATTGTCAAAATTTTTAGGCAACGACAAAAAAATTGCCTGCCATACTGTCTTTTTGCCAATAGATGGCGCCAATGGTATATGACATCGTGGTGTCATGACATCACGGAGTGGTCAGAGTTATTTCATTAACGTTATTCTCAGCCAATTGTGTGCTGTCTTGTATTACTTACGTTCAATTTTGAATTAGATATAGCAATGAAAGTTGGTCATTTTCGTAACCATATTGTGTTAAAGCTTGAGAAGAAGAACATGCTGTTGATATTGCCTGCACTATGCATGTACCTCTGACATCAATCCGTAGTGTTATTAAAAATGCCGAAGCACAAGAAAGAAAAGTTAAACTGATGCCACAGCATTCTGAAGTTTACATAACTTGTTCACAGAGTGAGAGGATGGTGAAATTAGAGGAACTTTGATGGTTTGGATTACTTATTTAAATAGTTGCAACACTCCTATTACCTTAACCCAGTGGCTTCCAACCTTTTTTTTTTGGTCATGCCCAACCTAAACATCTGTAAAATCCTGATCCCCCCTTGTGATATATAATTCTTATAATCCAAAAAGTGTAGGGAGGCGGAAGGTACCTTGCGGATCAGTTACACATTATAAAGAGAGGTCAGTGGTAATCTCAGTCATCAGTGAATCCCAGGAGTCAACATGGCAGAGGAGACTTGAACACAATAAAGCTAGGGTTTTAGGCTATTTAAGGAAACCTGGAGTAGTATGTGGTTCAGTAAATATTGTAACATTCACCAAATTGGTAAATATTTTAGGGAGGTAAAGGCAAGACCGACGAAAATAACCTTTGCAAAAGGGGACACATGTTTTGAAAAATTGATGTGGGCAAAAAGCCTAAAAGACCTTCAAAAATTCAGAACAATGTTCATTAGACCATACATACCACAGGAAGAGATGTGAAGGATCAAAAACTTGCTGCAGGGAGCTAGAAGGTTGAATGATGGAAGAAATGAAGTAGGGAAGAAAAATTTTGTTTCATAGTTCTTCCAGCCAAAGGGAGATAAAGAAGAGAATGCTAGAGGATCAGGGGATGCAGACTCATTCTGATTGCTGTACAAAAATGCTGATGGGGGTAGCTGGTAAGGCAGTAGAATTAAAGGAAAGGATTCACAACATTAAGGCAGATTTTGTACTGGCTACACGGGCAATGTTAAGTGAGGACATAAACAGCTTCACAGTTTTTCCTAATGGCTTCAGAATACTAAGGGTTGAAAGATCTGAGAGGACAGATGGAGGGATACCATTGCTTATAAGTGAAAAATTTCAGGTGAAGAAATAAACTTTGCTTAAGAAGGTGACTTCAAGGAATTTCTTGATGTTCTCATGAATACTGGGTCAGAGACATTATAAAAACTGTTATGTATAGCCAGCAAGGAATCAACATAAGCTAGAAGTTTATGAGGAAAGTCATATTAGGTAATATTGAAGTTATAAGCTCAGTTGTTAAGCTTGCACAGAAGAGAAAGTGAAGGATTAGGATTATGGGATATTTTAATCGGAGAGAGATAGTTTGGATAAGTCTTGACCCGTGCAGTCGGAAGGACTCATTCAGGGGAAGATTTTTAGATTGTATACAAGGGAATTTCTTACACCAACATGTTCTTGAATCAATAAGGGCCTGGGGTGGAGATGGCCCATCACTGCTTGAGCTAAAATTCACAGATAATGTGTTGGATATTGAAAAAAGCTGATATATCGTCATCTCAGGGCTTAATCAGGCCATATCTGTATGTCCTTAGTACTTTGACTATTCTTTCAGCCTGTCCTTTCCTTTGTATATCATTACCTCATCTCTACCTTGTCCTTAACCTTTTTCTTTCCTTTCATCTTAATGTTTTCTTTGTGCCCAGGACTTTATTGATGAGGGCACATTATCTTGCCTGTCCCAGTGTCACACTCATAAAAAAAAATAGTAATAAGTGCTCTTTTTATAATATATAGATGTAGGTTGGCCGGTCCCAACTAGACCCCAAATACAGTGAATGTGATGGGAATAATGGTTTCTCTGTTCATCGTTTGTTTATTAGTCATGGTTATATGGTCCCCATTAGCAACAAACAACGAGGATTCCCTGTATAAGATGTACCCTAACGAAAATGTCATGCCAGTATTCAAGCTGTCAGCATGAGCAATAAAGAATGCAGATACACACAACCATCTACAAAGCTCAAGTAATAGTTTACCATCATATAGGAATCCGATATCACTGTACTGATCCTTTCACCTAAAGTAGGATGAATACTCGATACAGCTCCCAGAAGCCAGAGTTGCCGAAGACAAGATGGACCATGTGAAGAGAATGCTTCAATCACTTTGGTGACACCTCCTTCACTTACCACAGCCCACTTGGTCTTGCTCACACCAATAATGTGAGTCAACTCACCTGATTGTGATGTAAAAAAATAAATATCTAAAATTAATTATAGGTAGCAACATAATATTAATAATGTATATTCTACATTGTCCAGAATCTGAACTTGGGTTACATTGTGTCTGACCAAGATTGTGTCATGTTCTTAGAAGTAGTAATTAATGTTGAATGTACAATTCCTGATATAACCCCTTTTTCATTGAATATGACCTATAGCAATATTAAAAACATTATTAACCTATTGTAAGATCTGCGCCGACAGGTACACAAATGGCGCCAATATGCAAGATGGCAAGAAGAGCAGCTGCAATATCAATGTGGTTGCGACAGACCATTAAAACTGCATCTCCCTGACTCACACCAGCTGATACCAAAGTCTTCTTCATTTGGTGAATTTTGGTCTGCAGTTGTCTGTAGGTGTAGGACTTCCCTGACAGTGCATCAACCTTCAAGACCCAAATTCAGCATTATTCGTTGCATATCTAAGTATAGGAGTCTGTTTCTTTGCCGTTTTATATGTAACTAATAATTCCCAATATGAGAGTGGTCACAGCCAAGTAGGAGTTGGGGAATAACACTGGATTCCTTTCTAATGCCCAACACTGGGCTCGAACTCAAGAACATGTTATCATGCCTATTTGTAGTCCAAAAGGGTTGGGCACTGCACAGACCCTCACACATACTTTGCAGGATGTAAGGAAGTACTTTATAGTGCTAGAACATTTGATAATTAGAATTTGCTAAGCAAGGAGGTAGTTAATGCTTACTTAATTCATAGCTTTAAGGACAAATATTATATATATCATTGAGTATGAAAATGGAACTGACTAGAAGACGGGGAGTTACGAGCATAGGGCTCTTTCCCGTATACACAATTATATAATTACAATTAGGTGATTACAAACATTCAAATCCCCAAAAACTTTTATGGATGGCTGTACCTTCTGCACAAAGGTGTTTAGTGCTTTTTCAGCAATGGATTCTGAACCATGTGGCAAAACCAAGGGAAGATGAGAGGTCATACGTCTTCACTTCCCGAGTTGGGTGTTCTAATCACCAAGCTACCGCAGTCCCCACATCTATGCATAGAAGAAGTTTACATACACTCTCTCTCTCTCTCTCTCTCTCTCTCTCTCTCTCTCTCTCTCTCATATATATATATATATATATATATATATATATATATATATATATATATATATATATATATATATATATATATATATATATTCTCTCTCTCTCTCTCTCTCTCTCTCTCTCTCTCTCTCTCTCTCTCTCTCTCTCTCTCTCTCTCTCTATATATATATATATATATATATATATATATATATATATATATATATATATATATATATATATATATATATATAAATATATAAATATATATATATATATATATATATATATATATATATATATATATATATATATATATATATATATATATATATATATATATATATATATATATATATATATATATATATATATATTATGATTGTGACACCAGGACGGGCAAAAAAACAACAACAAACAAACAAACTGCCCTAATCAGGCCTGGGCACGAAGAAAACAATAGTAAAGAGAAACAGATGGAGAGTGCTGTGACTTGTCAGATGTGAAGGGATAATAAGAGGTGTGTAACGAATATCTGAGAATATTCGGTGTTGATGTAGGCATATAAAAACAACTAAACCCATTCCTCCTCACTGAGAAAATATAATGATCTCTCGGAACTCTTAATTTGTCCTAACATTTGGAGGAAAACGATTTCAGAGGAATACAGAAAGAAGGAAAAACGTAGTACTAAATTTGTCATGATATGAATATTTGGCTATTTTTTAGCTTGTCGGTACTATTAGGCTATTTGACACTATTTTAATGTTATGTGCCATTTTAACGGTAATGAGTGTTGGGTTGTATGTAGTCACCGTGGCTCAAGAGGTAGCGTCCTCGACTCTGAGGCGTCAGGTCGAGGGTTCGCGCCCCGTCACGGTCTGATGTTAGCAAAGGCATGCACTCAGGGTAAAGATTACATCTGCCAAAACAAGTCCTTCGCAAGAAGGCAACCGTCCTAGCCCTTGGTAGAAAAGGGAGTCCGTGACGTAAAACCGGAAAGAGTGTTGGGTTTTATAAATATTACCAATGATATGTATTTGTCTGCTGGAGTTAGCACAAAAGGATCAATGTTCCTTTTGAAAATGCGAAACTACTTGCAGGATATATGTGTACAATTTATTCCTTTATAAGAATCCAACATTTTGATACTTTATTAAGTGCCTTTTCAAGGGTTTTAAGTAAAATACATTGCAACATGAAGAACCAGATGTTTTGTTATTGTAAGCTACATAAATACACCTCTTGAAATGCACATAGCAGTGTGAAATTCTTGGATTCTCTTGAATGAATAAAAATACTTACGCATTTTAGAGTGAGGAGAGCACTGTAGCGCAGTGGTTAGAACACTCTTCTCGCTAAGTGGCTAATCCGAGTTTAAACCTACCGCGAGTGTTAGGAAGGATGTCCAGCCTTCTTCCCCCCAGCTCCAACCTGTTTGTTTGCACTCCCACTTCATAGAGGATTAATATTGATTCATAAAACGGGGAAAAAACAAACAAACAAAAACTACTTAGTGGGTTCCTTTTGGGCCATCAGTTTGATCCTATAATGAATTCTATTTATTTTTTTTCACAGTCGAAAAGGCTAAGTCATAAGGTCACACTCTAAATATTAACAACGAGGAAAATATAAGAAAAATACAAAAATTGAATGTATTTTTTAAACAATCCTTCTTTGTCTCCAGCTTTAACCCATTTTTATATGGGGTCGCTGTTTCTTGCTAACCTTTTCCACCTCTTCTTATCTAGTGTATCCTGTTCCCTTAGCCTCTTAGTCAGCATATAATCTGCTGTATTATTTTTCCAACATAACTACGACCTTCCTTTTCCTCTCCTTGCATCCACCTCTATATCTGTGACCCTCCCATACACATGGTCTTTTGCTTTTCGCATTATATGGCTGTACCACAGTAATCTTCTTTTTCGTACTTTTTTTGAAACTTCTACTTTTAGGAAATAAAAAAATCAACATAGAATTTGAAACTAACATTCGTGTTAGGTGTTTCAAAGAACACCGAAACTTAAAGATACGCAGGAGTAGCAATTTATATAACACTTGCCAGTGCGACTTTGTCTTCATAATCTTCAAAATATTTCAGCATTATGGAAGCAAAATTGACGTATGGAATGTTAGGTAGCGGAACCTCTCCTTGCCACCGGAGGATGCGCCCTCTGCTGGACACGGAGGTAGTCACTTCCTTGAACATCTTTGTTGTTGGTTATTTCTTCTGTAAGTATTCAATTCAAAAGTTATATGGCAATAATAATACATATATACATACACATCTCAACACCCACTCTCTGCCTGATCTCCTCATTTCTCACTCTATCTATTCTAGATACACCAATCATACTTCTCAATCAACTTATCCTCAATACATTAAACTTGTTTTTTTCATCCTCTTTTGCATTTCAAATATCTGTTCCATGCAATGTAGTCGGCACAATCACACCTTCATTTAGCCTTCTCTTTGCATTCATTTCCAAATACCTATTTCTCATCACACTTTTCAACCCACCTAGACATTATCGCTTCATTCACTCTATGACTTACCTCCACATCCAATCATCCAATTCTTGATACATTCGGCCCCAGATACTTAAAACTTTCAACTTCTTGAAGCAACTCCTCATTCACTCCTGCATTCAGTCTACCAGCATTAACACTCGTCATGCATCTGATGGCTTTGTCTTTAACAATATTCACTCGCAACTTCCTTCTTTCACACACCCTAACAAACTCAGTTACCAAATGATTCAATTCATTCTCAGTATCATCCACCAGTGCTGTGTCATTCATGAATAGCAATAGATTCAGTTCCCACAACCTTTCATTCTCACTCACTAATTCCAAGCCTTTGACTAATTCTTTTTCATTTACTTCCCTTACTACACTATCTATATAAACATTAAATACAATCATGGTGACATTACACAACCTTGACATAACCCTATATTCACCTAAACCAAGTCAGTCATACCATTCCCAACTCTCACACATGCTCTACTATTCATGTAAAACTTTTAACTGCATTCAACAAACTTCCACTTATTCCATACAATTGCAAAACACTCCTCAATGCCTCTCTATCTAAACCTGTCATACACTTTATCTAAGCCATAAAGGCCCAAAAAGTGTCCCTACCTTTCTCTAAAAATTTCTCACACGCGTGCCTTACCACAAGCACCCAAACATCCTTTTCTTCTCCTAAATCCACACTGTTCTTCCTCTATCAATTTCAAAGTACCTTTCCTAATTCTCTCAATTAACACTCCCCCATGTACCTTACCAATTACGCTCAATAAATTAATTCTTCTAATACTACTACACTCAAAAACTTATCTCATTTCCCTTTGCAAAGTGGAACTACACATACACTCCTCTGGTTAACTGGGATCCTCCCTTTCCTAAAACATACATTCAGCAACCTAACCATCCATTTCACTATTGCCTCCCGACCTTTTGACAAGCGTTCTACATGAAACTCATCTATCCCTAGTGCTTTACCTACTTTCATTGCTTTCAGTGTCAAATGTACCTCTTCTCTTGTTATTTCTCTATCATCCTCATCACCCAACATTGGTATTCTCCATTCATTTCCAACAGGCATAATCTTTTCCTCTATATCGCCTTCCTCATTTAGCAGTTCCTTGAAATACTCAACCCATCTCTCTCTCATCTTTATTGCATCTAATAGCAATTGCCCATCCTCTAGTTTCACCCTCTCCGCCCTACTAGACTCACGTTTCCTCGCTCTTTTCACTTCATTCCAAAACTTTTTTCAAATTCCTTTTAAAATTCTCAAACAAGCTGCTACTCCACCTTACATCTGCTTCTCACTTTGCCTCCCTCACCAAGTGTTTCGTTAACCTCCTCTTGGTACTATAATAATAATAATAATAATAATAATAATAATAATAATAATAATAATAATAATAATAATAATAATAAAGAAAATGTAATTGAAATCAGTATATATACCTCCATTAAAGTACAATACCAACCCATCAAAAGAATCCACTTTCGAAACAGGAGACTAATAAAACAGCTTCAGTATGATAGTTTACTGTTCACTCCGATAATTAATCCTATTGTCACACTTAACCGATGAATTTTAATGTCAATTATTTAATGATTTCTTCCTGCATGATTAAAGAATATAGAAAATCTGTTTGGACAAACATATGACTCCATGAAACCATGTAGAAATTTGAGCAAAACTATAAAACACAATTTTCTAACTTACCCGTGTCTCGGAAGGTAATCAAGCGGCTATTAGAGATGGATTTGATTATAATATTAGTAGGAGGGGATGAGGATGTCCACTTGTCTCAGTAAACAACACCACGAGTTACCAACTCGTTTTATGTCAGAAAAAAAAAACTGGATTCATAGCCACTGTTCCTTTTATATGGGATTCAGGATGATTCCCCTTACTTTGGGTCCGTAGATACAAAAATAATATTGTTTTGAAGGTTTAGCTGTCGTTATTTTATTCATAATAACAGCTTATATTTACCCAACAACTTGCCATTGTTAACCATTTACAAAATCAGAACTGGTTTTTCTTCTTTTATGATGATCTCCTTTGACCTTGAATTTGTAATTGAATAATAAACGATACAGTGATACATTAGCAAATAAAAGTACGACAAGTAAATAATAATTAAGACATATATAATTTTTACCTCGACCTGAACCAATATATTAATTTCACAGGAAGACTAATTAGCATAATATTTCGTGGAGTTTATATCAGTGTCATTAATTATAATTTGAGAATTTGTTGTATAAAGTCAACTGGAACTGTATTTTGAAGCCCGAAGAGAAATGCTATAATAATAATAAAAAAAAAATTCTTGATAATATTAAGTTGGCTATCTCTAGGCAAACAAGCACGGGGATTTAAGAGAGAAAACGTAAAATTTAAGACTGTAATAGGAGTGACGTAAATTTTTTTTTAATTTAAATTATGCAACATATATTTTATTATGTAAACATTTATATGTAATCTAGAATTAGTACCCATGAAGAATTAATTGCAATGTTTGACAAAGGTTTATAAGATAATGAACTAAATGATAGAATAAATGCGATAAAATAACACATACTTTGATGTCTTCAGATAATCTTTTCTTGTCGGGAATCGCACCTGGGAACTCTAGTACACTGGGCAACAAAAGTTGTAAAAGAGAGGAAACTGGAACACCCACTGATGTTACACAGACGGAGGGATAGTACTGCAACCATTAATCTGCTGTGGACCTCTCCACTGGGCTACAAAAGTTGCAAAAGAGAGGAAACTGGAACATCCACTGATGTTACACAGACGGAGGGATAGTACTGCAACCATTAATCTGCTGTGGACTTCTAGTCTAGACTTTTCAGGCTTGAATCCCGACAAGGAAGGGAAGTTATTTGAAGACGTATTAAAATACGTAATTACATTGAATATTTTATTATCTAGCTAGCCCTGGATGAATATTAAATGTGTTCGCTGATTACTGGTGGTTTGGGGAAGGGAGTAAAACGGAGATTAATGTTCGCAGTGGCATCCCTCTATCTGTGTTACATTAGTAGATGTTCCAGTCACTCTCTTTTACAGCCTCTGTGGCCCAGTGTACTAAGGTGTGGAGGTCTAGTTTAGAGGTCCCACGTTCGATTCTAGACAATGAAGGGAGATTATCTGAATAAATTAAATGTTTATCTTCACTCCCCCAACTGGTAAAAATGCCATTCGCTGATAATAATATTTAGAAATAATTATGGTTATCATAAATTCCCTGTGCATAGGGAATTTATGTTAAAGAATATCTTAGTGAAAAAAGCCTTATATTTTATAAGTGTATCTTACCTAGATACTTTCCATTTGTGAATATGAATCATAGATATATTGAGGCACAAAAAGTTAAGAAGTCTGAAAATGGAAATTACTGGTATACTTTTTATGCACTTTTACTTATCTATTAGAATATCCGCTGCTTATTGGACAAAAGTATAATTTTTTAACATTGAAATCTAATCAGATATATAATGCATAGCAGTCAGAGTAAAATTTTTGCTGTAACCTAAACTTTCTTAAAGATTGAGCAGTTCTCAGAAAGATGGCAGTTACAGAATGAGTTTTCAAAATCTTAGAAGCACTTTTTTTTTACACCATTTCTTACAGATCTTATTGTAATATACTGGAATTAAATTTTGGACATTTCTAATAATGTTATTTTTTAAGTAATTATTTAGTTCCATATGGAGCAGTAATGACTATTACTAATTGGATTACCTCAGATTTAAGTCGAATTCTTGGTAGCTTATTGTATTGTGACTATACAATTAATATATGTGAAAATTTTTAAATAACTGAAAATGAGACTATAAAATGAATACTGACATTCTTAAAAATGAAATGAGACTCTTTGATGGTGTGAACAACTTTTTATTTATCTTATTGTTTTCCGGAGCTTTACTTAATTTTGGAAATTCTTGTTTTAATATCATCTATTCGTCTTTTTGACGTGTTTTCTGGATATTTTGTAATTTCTATAATTATTTGTATATGAGATTTTCATTCGGTATGTTATTTTCACTATATGGGGGAGGGGTTTGAAAAGTACTGTTATGATATTTTGTTATCTTGTACACCTAGATTGCGTACAAGGGAAGTTCCTACACCAACATGTGCTGTAGCAACAAGGGCAGGGGTGGGGATAAGCCATCGCTGCTTGATCTAGTATTCACAGATAATGTGTTGGGTATAGAAAAAAAATAGTACAAACCACCAATTGGAAAGAGAGACCACTATGTGTTGTTGATGGAGTATATCATCGGAGATGTTCTGCCTGAAAGTAGAGGAGCTGAGAAGACAGGAGAAGGAACTATCTGAAATTAGATTACATCAAGATTAATGAGTTTTTTGCACTTATTGACTGGAGAACCTTATTTAACAACAAATCTGTACAAGAAATGAACGGCATCTTTTGTGAGGACTATGGGAAGATAGTAAATTGTTGCATACCTTCCACCAAAGTAGGAGTTATTCATGCCAGATAGAAATGGTCCAATGATGATTGTAAGAGAGCTCAGGAGTGGAGAGACAAATGCTGGAAATGGTATATGAGGTGAAAAAGCATACATGCCTGGCAGACTTATAAAAGAACAAGAAATGATTACCTAAGTAAACGAAGAGAGACGGAGAGAGATTATGGAAGGGATATCACCAGGAAGGCTAAAGAAAATATCAAACTTTTTCACAGCTATATCAGAGGAAAACTGAAGGTCAAAGAACAAGTTTTAAAGTTAAAGAGAGCGGATGGAAGAATCAGTGAGATGGACGAAGAGAGCTGTGAAGAATTGAACAAGGAATTTCAGTCAGTATTTACAACAGAAAATACCCCACTCCCTCAGATTGCAGAGATAAGAGCTCATTAGCCGTCATTAAAGAACATCATCTATTCAGCTACAGAGATATGCACAGCGCTGATGGAGTTAGATACCAATGAAGCTACAGGTCCTGATGATAATATCCTCATATATACTTGAAAAATGCGCTATATCAATATCAGCGGCACTATGTACCATATTTGAAAAGTCGCTGGAATCAGGAGAGATTCCAAAATGCCGGAAACAAGCAAACGTGTTACCTATCTTCAAAAAAGGGAAGGAGGAACACAGCTCTAAACTTTATAAAGCAGGGGCTTTAGAGACGGTAGATTAACACCAACAAACTAAATAGAATTTTATGATAAGGTGAGTCAGATCTTACAGGAAAGAAGCAGCAAGTAACGGCAAGAATAGGTAAAAATGTTTTGTAATGGATAAATACTTACTTAGAAGGAAGAGAACAGAGGGTCAGAATAAGACACTCAATGTATGGATGAAGAAGGGTTAGTAGTGGAGTTCCACAGGGTTCAGTTTTAGGACCATTTTTGTTCCCTGCATGTGGAAATGTATATTCACACTTGAATATGTTTGCAGATGACGCAGAGATTGTAAAGAAAGTGAGAAACGAGAACAATGGTAGAAAATTTCGGAAGGGCAAGATCTAATTCTCCATATCTCTGGGTTCTCTGTACTTCGACTGTTTTCTCTGTCTGTCGTTTTCCTTTGTGTGACATTACCTCATCTCTGCCTTGTCCTTAACCTTTTCTTTTCCTTCATCTTGGTGTTTTCTCGTGCCCGGGCCTTTATTAATTAGGGCATTTTTGCCTGTCCCGGTGTCACACTCACAAAAAAAGAAAAAAAAAAAAAGTCTGCATGAGTGGTCAGAAAAGTGGCTAATGAAATTCAGAACTTTCAAATGTAAGGTAATGAGAATGGGTACAAGTGCAATAAGGCCCAAGCTTGGATACTCAATAGCAGGAGCAGAACTTTAAGAGACAGAATGAGGGAGATCTAGGAGTAAACATACTGGCAGATTTGTCTCCAGAAATGCATATAAATGGCATAGTAAGGCCAGCATATGTTTTCTTAGCTAATATAAGGGTAGCCTTCAGACACATTAAGAAGGAAATGTTCTGAAATATTTATATAACTTTTGTGAGGCTAAAACTTGAATATGCAGCCCCCTTTTGGAATCCACACTTGAAAAAGCACATTATTACCCTGAAAAAAGTTCAAAGACATGCCAGAAAACTGGTGTCATAAATACGCAATCTCAGTTAAGAGGAGTGGCTGGGGGAATTAGATTTACCATCACTCAAAGGTGGAAGAATGAGAAGGGATATGGTGATACTTTTTATATTCCTTTGTGGTTATGACAGAGTAGATAGGGATCGATAATTTTGATATGGCTGGCTCTAGAGATAGAGGTCATAGTTTGAAGCTTCGTAAGAAATCTTCTTTGCAGGATGTAATGCAGTACTTTTTTTAGTGTAAGAGTAGTTGAAGATTGGAATTGGCTGAGCGAGGGGGTAGTTAATGCTAACTCAATCCATAGTTTTAAGATCAAGTATGATAAATATCACTGAGTATAAAAATGGACTCAATCAGGAGGTGGGAAGTTACGAGCTTTGGGCTCTTTCCCGTAAGCACAATTTGGTAATTACATATGCTCAAAGAAAATTGTCCTCATCGGCCCCAGGCACCAAGAAACATTGGTAAGCAAAAGTAGCAGGTTAAGAACAGGACAGAAATAAAAAATTATAAAATAATATTAAAAGGACAAGCTGGAAGAATAGTTAAAGAAATTAAGACCTAAAAATATGGAAGATTAGGGGTTGAGATGACGCCGTTTTTTTTTTTTTTTTTTTTTTTTTTTTTTTTTTTTTTTTTTGAGGAAGAAAGATCATATGAGATAGGGAAGATAGAAGGAGGAGGAGAGTTCCAGAGTCTTGAAGCGCAAGGAAGAAGCAGTCACCGTATCGACCAGTCCACGAGCTGCAAATCTCCACGCAGTACCTGATTGATAAGCATGTTTGGCGTGTGTTACACGGCCTCGCCAGCTGAGGAGGGATGCAACTCGCCAGCTCATTAGAGCAGCGATGGAAGAAGTACCAATAGAAAAGTCATAGAGATGATACTTTTCGGCCAAGAGAAAAAAAATCGAGATTGGAGGTAAGAGAAGGGTCTTTAGCACTTTGATGGCCTTAGCTTCAATCCTATCAAGGAGTTAAGCATAAAAATTTGCACCATAGATACGACTACAGTACTACAAGCAGGAACAGATAAGGCCTTTATGAATTTTTAGTAACTGGGAAGAGGAAAACGAAACAAAACTTCTAGTTAAGAAATTTGGAGCTCTGTTTTTGGACATCTGAATTATGTAATTACTAATGGATAAATTTCGTTGCTTTCAAAGACAATAGGGCTAACAGGAAGAGAAGATAATAAATAAGAATATGTGTCTTGGAGGTATAATAATAATAATAATAATAATAATAATAATAATAATAATAATAATAATAATAATAATAATAATAATAATAATAATAATACTTAAAAATTATTGAATGATTATGTACAGAAAAATAACGTAAACAGATTATAATTTAAGTAAGGTGTAGACTTGCAGGAGCTTTCAACCTATGGTACACATGCCCCAGATGTACGCATAGGGTGTGTCAGGGGGTACGCCTTTCCCTACAGGTCCTTTGGGGGTATGGCCATCCGCTGACGTTGTACGAGTATTTCTGACAGGCAGGACCTTGTTGTTTTTAGATTCTCCACCCACGGATGGGTGGAACGGGTCATGGAGGACCCATAGGGAGGTCGTCAACCGGCGCAGGCCCCAACCCCCCACTGTGGTGCCAGCCACAGCAGTAACATCCCCAGTAAACAGCTTAAACTCTCTTGCCTGGACGAGGCGCGATCCCTCGACCTCGCAAATGCGAGGCCAGCACGTTACTACTGTACTAGCCAGGAGGCTAACTGGCAGTACCCCTCTACTGTACATCAGCTGCCAAAATAAATAGTGGATCATCTTTCCTCACTGGAAAATGAATTAAAGAAATACTTTTCTAGATGTGTCTGAAGTTAATTTAAAGCTACACTAGAGACCCTTTCCATACAGATGCTGCTTCTGTTAACGATGCCATTCAGGAAGAGGTTATTGACTTCGTGAATGACTCCAGTGCTTGCGATCTCTGTGAGAAAATATCTTTAGTCAGATTCTGCTGTAAAATAAGCAAGTCATATCCACATGTTGCAGAGGAGCCTCTTACGCTCTCTGTTACTTTTCCCATCATTATATTTGTGTGAAACTGGGTTTTTCCACCTTACTGGTCATAAAATTAAAATTAAGATCTCGACTGAATGCGGAAGCCGACCTTCAATGTGCTTTGACTAGACCTGCTGTTCCTTGGCTGATTTTGTACTAGTTGAGAAAAAGCAGTTCCAGTCATCTCATTAATAATTCTCTTTTCAGCAGATGTAATGATACTGTAAGTTTTTTTGTTGTTTCAGCTTTTTCCTTAACCATGAAATTTATACTGCACAGCCACAGTCAAAGATTTGTGAATTTTTTCTTTAAATTTCAATTGAATTGCTTTTTCTTACTATATTGCTGGTTATGGCAGGACGGTTATATAATTAATTCACTAAAGTATTTACATATATACACAAGGGAATGTTTTCTCTGTGTGTTTTTCCACTTATCACAAAGGGAAGGAAGTACATATATACTCTAAAAACACATATAAAAAACTTAGCACAAGGGTCTGCCCCTCTCTTTTATTATCTCTTACTTTATTTAATTTTCGTGCTTTTCCCTCCAATTCCCTTATATCCTTAATCCCCTCCCCTTTTTTCCCCTCCTATCCTATCCCATCTCATTCATTCATTCATGGCTGACATAAAGAATACACGAAAGGGTACGTGGGGAAAATAAGGTTGAAAACCCCTATATAGAGGGTATAAGATACACTTTGCTTAAATTATTGTCTATGTACGATATTTTTCTGAACATAATCATTTACTAATTTTCAAGTGTGGCTTGAAAACTTCCTCCGTGTTCCCCTGCGCGTCGTAAAAGTCGACTGAATGGGGCAGAGCGAGGAGTCTGGGAATCCCCTTCTCTGTACATTCTCTTCCCAAAAAGTCAAGGTATTATGCCCTGATAAAGCCACTCCCCTTTTAAGGGGAAAAATGGCTTATGTATATAGATAGATTATTATTATTATTATTATTATTATTATTATTATTATTATTATTATTATTATTATTATTATTATTATTATTATTATTATTATTATCATTATTATTCTGATGTATAATTTCAATCTATGTTTGCTAGTATAATTGTTTTTTTTGTTCTTTGTGCGCATACTCATATATTTATTTTATTTTACTTACCTGATGTCGGAGTTGTCTCTATCGAAACTTGTCTTTTGCTGCGCCTGCAGTGGCTTTGATTATCATTATTCGCATCCGCTTTCCAAGGAATATCTCCATAGCCGATATATGTACACACACACATACACATACATGCATATATATATATATATATATATATATATATATATATATATATATATATATATATATATATATATATATATATATATATATATAGAGAGAGAGAGAGAGAGAGAGAGAGAGAGAGAGAGAGAGAGAGAGAGAGAGAGAGAGAGAGAGAGAGAGAGCAACTACTCCAGTTGTAATATGTGCTTATATAGTTATGGATTAAACAATAAAGCTAGCTGAGAAATGACTGTCCTATGCTAATGTTTCGTACTTTAGTGACTTAATCATTGTGTATCACTATCTTACTATGAATACATAATATTAAGAATAAAGACTGAGAAGTTAGTGAGGTGGTGACCCTTTGCTAGTGTTGCTGGTAAAGTAACTTAGTCATCCCTACTACAATAATACTATGAAAATGAAATTAGGTTTCAATAATTTAAAAAAAAAAGTTGCAGTTCCATGTTGTTATCGCCATAGCTACCTTTATCATACTTATCATACTTAATCTTTCCATCCAGTGTCTTATTTTTAAGGATATTCGTGGTTTTATGACTTAAGTAAGAGGATATTCGTACTTAATCTTCCCATCCACTGTGTTATATATACAGGAAATTGGTGGTGTTCTGTATTTACTAAGAGAATATTTATGGGTTTGGATTCTGTCACTTCTCTAGCTGACTTAATCTTACTACTGTCTATTCTATGAATTATTTAAAAGGGTGATGATGAGGATTTTTCCCTTGGCCTTTTAGCGGAACTGGTTAACTTAATCGTCACACTATATACTGCCTTACATATGCATGTACATTCCTAGTTTGATTAAATAAGCAAAAAGAACACAAGTGAAGTTGAAGTACTTATGTCATTAAACTAAGTTCAGTCTTCCCTTTACTGCCTCACAGTGAGGTGAGAACTCCTACGCACATTGATAATATATGCCTAAAGTTTGCCTTCAAGGAAGCACGAATCAAGCACAATACCATATGCCTTTGGAAAATCTATGGTATCATAATTATAGATTTTGGACAGTGAATAAGGAATACACGCAAAAGCTCATATTAACAGTCATTCTAGCAAAAGAATTTAGTTCAGCTTGTCATAAGGAAAACAATAAATATTATCGTCAGTTCTGTGATACGTTTAATATGGCAATAAATGATAACGTCTTCAAATTAAGATTATATTTATGGTCTGTATCAGTAGAGCTGCTACGTGCTTCTGCCGTTGTAGATAAGAAATGATTGTTCACCCACCAAACCTTATCACACATACACACAATGTGATTACAGGCAGACAGTAATTTAAAAAAAACAATAAGAGGTTGTAATTTAGAGAGCAATGCCTTTCGATCAAACAATCACTTGGTAAAATGAAGCCAGTGAAAATCTTAGGCATATGTGAATCTCAAGAGCCAACATTGCAGAGGAGACATCAACATAATTAGTCTAGGGTTCTAGAACTGATAAAAAATCTTCGAGAATTATGTGGTCCAGATAATATTGTAAGCATTCTCCGACTTGGTTATTATATTGGGGAGCGATAGGCAAAAATATTTAAGGTAACCCTTGATAGAGAGGACACATGCAAAGAATTGATGAAATATCTAAAAGACTGATAAGAATACAGGCCAGTGTTCATTCGACCTTGCATAACACATGAAAAGATGAAAGAATATAAAAATTGGCAACAGTAAAATGTCAGGTCAAACGAGGGAGAAAAAAAGAGAAGAAAAAATGTTAGCTCCAGGGTTCTTCCAAACAAAGGGTGATAAAGAAAATGATATGGAAGCAAGGGATATAGTCTAGCTAAGGTTACTGTACACAAATGCTGATGAAGTATAGCTTTGTAAGGCAGTAGATTTAAAAGATAGGATACACTATAATGAGACAGATATAACAGCACTCACAGAGACAAAATTAAATGAAGATATACACAGTGCTACCTCTTTTCCGAAGGTTTCAAAATAATATAGGTGGAGAGATCTGAGCATACTGGTTCAAGGATAGCTCTCTTATAAGTGAGAGGTTTCAGGTTGAAGAAATAAATATTGCTATAGGAAATGAGGTGAAGTTAATTTTCATTTGCATAAATACGGTTTCAGAGAACATTTTAATAGCTATAGCATATAACCCACCAAGGAATCATCGTACTAGAGGTAAATGAGGAAAGTAATATAGATTCACGAGAAATGTACTTGAAAGAAACTGTAGGGTAATAATTATGGAGGATTTTGATTACAGAAAAGTGGACTGGGATAGTCTTGACCCACAAAGTGAGCAGGATAATATTGGTGCAAGATTCTCGGACTATGCAAGGTAATTTTTCTGCCAACATGTAACAGAACCAATAGGGGCCAGGGGGAGAAGATGAACTATCAATGCTTGATATCATATGCACAGATAACGCTTTAGATATTGGTAAAATTAAGCGCGAGCCACCAATTGAAAAAGTTTGAGTATTCAACAGCAGGCATGAGACTTCAAGACTCAAAAAACGAAAAAGTTCTAGAGGTGAAGATATTGAAAACAATTTCTCTGGAAAGTATACAAATGAAAAAGTAAAAGGCAGCATATGCTTTCTTAAGGTCTGTCCAGACAAATGGGGATATCCGCCAGGCAGGGCGGTTGGTGGGCAAATTCTGCCGGGCATACCCATGAATGTTGTCCACACGGCAGAGGTAATGAATGGGCAAGCATGGCTGAAGGCGCCAGTACCTTTTCAAGTGTCGTATGATAAACATGGTGGCCAGTACTTCTCACTAGAAGAAACTGTTGTGTAGCATAATAATTGCTGTATGTATAAAGAAAAAGAACAAAAGGAAGAGAATATGGTGCAAAGATTGGCTAAATAGAAGAGATATATTCGGGAGCCATACAACGATACTCCATGAATGACAATATGATTATGAACATAATTATAGAAACTATATGAGAACGAGTGTAAGCACATTTCATACACTTCTAGCAAATGTAGAGCCATACATCCGAAAACAAGATACAAACATGCAACTCAGCGTAACAGCAGAGACTAGACTGGAGGCAACGACGTGAGAAGTGGGAGGCAAGGCTTCTATGTGTCGTCTATGTTAACTTATGTCTGGCAGTGTCGTACCTCCAATATTTGCCTCTGACCACTGGGCATCGGCTGGTGATTTCTCTTAAGACGGGCACGGCCATGTCGCTGGTGTGCCCATTATAAGAGCCCGATGACAGGAATGTCCACTGATCAGACCCGCTCATCTGGACATGTCTTTAGCAAACGCCAGTGGTCTTCTGGCACATAGATAAGGAAATGCTCAAATATATTTACGTGACTTATGTGAGATCAAAGTTTAAATATGCATTTCCTTTTTGGAATTCGCACTCAGGTAAACTTACTGATACTTTGGAGAAAGTTTAAGACCTACTTCGAAGCTGGTGACTGAGATGTAACAAAAGTTGCGAGGAAAGGCTGAGGGAGTTATACTTACCATCATTGGAAGCTTGAAGGAAGAAGAGGGATATTGTGACGGTTTTTAAATTCCTTCATGGTTTTGAGAGAGTGGATAGGGAGTAATAGTTTTTATATGGGTTGCTCTAGATCTAGATGTCATAGTTTGAAGCATTGCTAGGGAAGTTCTCTGTAGAACGTAAGGAAATGATCGCCCTGTTAACTGACTTTCGTTAAGGGAGGAATCATAGTTTTAGGGCTAGTTATTCTAAGTGTTTGTGAGTAACAAATAAAACCGACCAGAAGACGCAGACTAAAGAGCATAGGACTCTTTCCCGTGGACACTATTAGGTAAATACACTCACACAATTAGTGTAAGTATAGTTGGTGACTGGAATTCACTAAGTAATGGAACTGTAAACACTAAAAGCATATATCGTTGGATATCGTAAGTGTTAGTTACGAGCTCGAGGCTCTTTCCCATGTTCACAGTTAGGTAATTTCTCTCTCTCTCTCTCTCTCTCTCTCTCTCTCTCTCTCTCTCTCTCTCTCTCTCTCTCTCTCTCTCTCTCTCTCTCTCTCTCTCTCTCTCTCTCTCTCTCTCTCTCTCTCTTGTTTATCACAATCACCGTGAATGCCTTATTTTCTTCCAGTGATTATAATATAAACGGGATACTCTATAGCCTAGGTAATGATTATGCTCTCTCTCTCTCTCTCTCTCTCTCTCTCTCTCTCTCTCTCTCTCTCTCTCTCTCTCTCTCTCTCTCTCTCTCTCACTCACCTAGGCATACAAACTTTGGGAAGGCCCGATCATACCACGGCACGTACTCAAACCAGCGTTACACATCCAACGGCAGGTACAGACACCAGGATCCATGGGCTAACCCCAGAACACACTACAATGATGAATTCCCAGCAGAATCACACAGTCGAAACTACAACTATGACTATGGATACCACCCCAATGAAACATGGTAATACCTCGTCTCCTGCTGTTGCTGTTACTGCTGCCGATGTGAAAGTTACTTGTAAATATAATGATAGATTATCTGTCGTACATATAAATGCACAATCCCTGTTATCCCATATACTAGAAATTGAACATATGCTTGTACAAGAAAATATTGATGTTCTTTGCATTAGCGAATCATGGCTGTATCCGTCAATTAATAATGCATTTATTAATATTCCTTCATATAATATTTATCGCTATGACAGTGGTAGAGGTGGAGGTGTATGTTTATATGTTAAAAATTATTTGAAGGCCACTGAACTAAAAAATGGATCTCTGTCCAACATAAAAAGTTTCCTTCTATTATCATAGGCTGCGTGTACCGCCACCCCAAAGCCTCGGTAACCTCTTTTAGCTATATTTTGGACGTTTTTAAGGAGATAATTTAAAAAAACAAACCAGTTTTTATATATGGCGATTTTAATGATGATCAACTAAAAAGAGAAAATAAAATGAGTAGACTTATTAAGAATTTAAATCTAGAACAGATTATAAATAAACCAACTAGAATCACTCCCACTTCAGTTTCCCAAATCGATCTAGTAATAACAAACTCCAAACATATGATAACTAAGTGTGACGTAATGCCAAGCCCTATAGCAGACCACGAGGAAATTGTAACGTCCCTAAATATTCGCAAACCAAAGAGACAACCAATCTTTAAAACATTCAGATGCTTAAGAAATTATTCACAAGAATTACTTTGTAGTTTACTTATGAATGAAGTACATAAATTAAATGAAATTCTATATACCGATAATATTAATATACAAGTAAACATTTTAACCAGTGTCTTATCATCGTGTATAGATCGATGTGCACCACTCGTGACAAGAGAAATATTTCGTACCCCCGCTCCTTGGATAACAGATGACATAAAAAACATTATGAAAGAAAGAGACAAACTACAAAATGAAGTAAAACTACAAAGAGATAATATCCCTTTAAGAGAAAAGTTTAAAGAGCATAAGAAACAAGTAAAATCATTATTAAGTAACAGTAAGAAACAGTATTACAAAAATGAATTTCAAAACGCTAAAGGCAATATCTCTGATACATGGAAAATTGCTAAAACCATGCTTTCCAATAACTGTAATAAAAGTAGTAACATATCAATTATACCCGATGAGGTAGATGTAAGTGCTAAAGCAGAAGAGTTCAATAATTTTTTCGCTGAAGTGGGGAAAAAACCTTTGAAAAAAACAAAAAAGAAATAATAAATGAAATCAATAATAGTAATGGTGGTAATAATAATGATGATGGTAGTAGTAATAATAATAGAAATGTTGATAATGGTGTAAATAATAATGATGGTGGTAGTAATGGTAATGATAATAGTGATGATGGTAGTAATAATAATAATAATGTTAATCTTCAAGAACATAGTGCATTCAATAGAAGTAATGATGTCTTTAACCCTACTACAGTAGATTGTAATACAGTAATCTTAGTAATAAAAAATCTGAAAGACTCTAATGCATATGGATCAGATGGAATTTGTTTTCGTTTTATTAGAGATTCATTATTTGTAATAGCTTATTATCTGACGGTAATAATCAATACTTCCATAGTTACCAATATTTACCCAGATTTATGGAAAAATCCCCATGTAATTCCTGGTTTTAAAAATGGAAATCCTGACGACGTCTCTAACTATAGACCAATCTCTTTACTACCAATTTTATCAAAGATACTTGAAAAGATTGTTGCAAATCAGTTAAGTGAGTTTCTTGAAAAAAATAAACTTATTGCAAAAAGTCAACACGGTTTCAGGCCAAAATTATCAACTGAAACTGCCTTATTGAAAATATCAGATGAAATATACAAAAATATAGATAATAAGAAAATATCATTGCTACTACTACTCGATCTTTCTAAAGCTTTTGATAGTGTACACCATACCATCTTATTAGAAAAATGCAAAAAAATGAACATTGACCCAAGCTGGTTCGAGAACTATTTAAAAAACCGCTACCAGTCAGTCAGAATAAAAGATGTAGTTTCAAGTCGCAAGAAGGTATTGTTTGGGGTCCCTCAGGGATCGATCCTAGGACCTATACTTTTTCTAATATATGTAAACGATCTAGTAAAATATTTACCTAACTGTTATGTCATTCAATATGCTGACGATACTCAAATCTTAATTGAAGGAGAAATTAATGATTTAGAAAATATTATTCGTAGAGCAGAAGAAATTTTGTATATGGCTAAACGTTACTTTCTAAAAAATGGTCTGTTACTTAATGAAACTAAAACCCAATCTATTCTTATCGGATCCAGACAATTATTATCAGAAGTTGATGACAATCTTCATATAAATTTTAACGGTAATATCATTAAGCCAATGAACTCGGTAAAGAACCTAGGTGTCTATTTTGACCGTTACATGAATTTTGAAATGCATATAGATGAAATTTATAAAAAAGTAATGGGTACTCTAATATATCTAAATAGGGTAAAAGACTCATTTGAAACATCAACTCGTATAATAATTGTCCAGTCCTTAGCTATGAGTTTAATTAATTACTGTCTCAAAGTTTGGGGATGTACAAATAAGACTCAATTACAAAGAATACAAAAGTTACAAAACTTTGCAGCATGAGTGGCTGTTGGCAATGTAAGAAAATACGAGCACATATCTCCTGTTTTAAAAGATCTAGAATGGATAAAGATTAGAGATAAATATGTTTTTGATATATGTACCTTTGTTTTTAATATACTAAGAAACAATCTTCCTGATTGCTTGTATAATTTTTCTACAGTAAGCTCAGTTACCGGGTTAACTACCCGTCAAGGGGAAGATTTATTAGTACGAAGGTCTAAAACTGATATTGGCTCAAGAGATATAAACATTCGTGGACCTCATTTATATAATCAGCTTCCCAGAGAACTAAAAAATGCTGGTTCAGTGTATACTTTTAAATATAATCTTAAGAAGTTACTCTTAAAGGAAGATTTTACTTGTAAATTTTAATAGTACACCCATCTTTATGATTTGTTTGTTTTAGTATGTCTATATCGTACACCACAGATGTCTATCTGGAATATATATGCATCTTATTTGAATACCCAATGTACGTTGGAAATAAAGTCTTATTATTATTATTATTATTATTATTACTCTCTCTCTCTCAGTTTCATTTACGGGAACTTCTGTGAATCTGCCAAAGTAAAGATGTGCATTTTTGCACTCATGCTCATATTTTTCTACAATGAAGCCATCTCATCTGACGAAAAAATCCCTGTCTTATCTCATTGTCTCATAGGAAAGCTTGATAACACAATCAAATACATTTCCTGTTTCGAAGTTTATGTTCTCTGTTCTTGGTGTTCTTTTGAAACTTAGTTTTTCCTTAATGAGAGTGCAACTCTATTTATGTAAATGGCATTCAAGGTTTGGGTAAAGTTCAGAGGGTAACATAGCAGAAATTATACTTAAAGAAGAAAGTACTTCAGAGTTGAGTCACGGTCTACTATCTTAAAGGATATTAGTTTGCGCAGAGTATATGATACTGCATTAACTCAGCTACTGAGGGGAACAAGCCAGTATGACCTAGCGCCGGTCCCAAGCCCGGGTATTCGTATAGGATTGGCTTATAATCGAGGCTGTAAAACCAAAGCCAGAACTAGTAACATATAACCTAGCTTTAGCCTCAGACAATGCTAAGGCTTATCCGTAGGCTACCCCAGGAGCCTAGCCTTCCCCTTGTGAAAAGCATAACTGGAATAGGTGAAGAGGAGCTGTTGGGAACATAGACTCCATACACAATAGGGATAGTCTTATAGAGCAACATATAGTACTGTGTATTATTCCCTATCAACAACTTTTCTCACGTTCATATGAAGTCGCTGTTCCTTAGTAGCCTCTTTTGTGGCCTGTGTTTGGTTTTGGCTCAAATTCTGACGATAAGATGTTCGTCCTGACATCACCATCTCCATTTATCTATACATAGAGCCGAGTTGAGCTTGCTTGTTCCTCCAGTACATAGCTTACAGCGTTAGCGGAGTGGTAAGAGTGCTTGACTCGGAAAACGACGACCTCATGTTCGAGTCCACGGCGGGGCTCTAGAAAGGGTCTTTCTGTATACACATGGGCCATATTCTTCTTATAAGGGCAGTGGCTGAGTCAAAGCAACATGCTTTGACTCTCTAAGAAGATGAAATGCAGAGTAGGGGATCCCCAGTTCTCTCGCTCAGCCCCGTTTAATTGACTCTTGCGACACGCAAGGGAACACGGAGAAAGTATTCTAGCCCCCCTCAGGAGGATGTACAAGGGAAGGGTATCAATTCGAATGCAGATCAATAATGAAGGTTAGTTATTGAATTAGATATTCATTTTAGCATATATATATATATATATATATATATATATATATATATATATATATATATATATATATATATATATATATATATATATATATATATATATATATATATATATATATATATTATAGCCCCCTCAGGAGGATGTACAAGGGAAGGGTATCAAGCCTTAGTTCCCCAGCTCCAACCTGTCAGAGTACAGCCCAATTCGAATGAAGATCAATAATGACACAAATCTGCAAAGACTGTATGATATAGACTTTTAATCACAAAGCTACATGACAGATGCATGTATGCATAGTCTACTATCCTAACTAAGAACAGTGACTACTTTACATATAAGTGTACTTATTATTTCTGGTAAGATGACAGGGCTGAAAAGTGACAGACTCTCTTATGGTCTCTTCCACATCGTTAATGTGTCATTGAGAAAGAATCGGTTTTCATTTTAAGGAAAAAAGGCGGGTTCGAACTCAGGGTTTTTTGGGACAGGAGATAATAATAATAATAATAATAATAATAATAATAATAATAATGATAATAATAATAATAATAATAATAATGATAATAATAATAATAATAATAATAATAAACCTTTATTTCCATTATACAATGGGTATTCGTCAACTGGAGCAAGCCCGAACCCCTCACTGTGGTGACCAGCCACAGCAGTAACCTGCCAGTAAACAGCTTTAACTCTCGGTCTTGGACGGGAACCGATCTCTCGACCGCGTGAATGCGAAGCCATTGCGTTACCACCGTACTAGATAAGTCTCTCCCCCTCTCCCCCAAGCAATGGAAGTGCTCTAATTGCTTTACCTTTATATAATTATCATTTAATGTATATTAATTAGATAATGGGATTAAATATGGGTCATATCATAGGAGATTTTGGCTCGGTGCATTTATATATGAAGCTCTTAAGACCTCATTTTAGGAAACGCGCCACAACGTGTATTTTATAAGATTAATATATTGATTTTTTTTTTTTTTTTTTTTTTACAAAAGAATGTGTTCTGAATATTTTCTTTGCTAAGAAGAAGTTTATGATAATTACCAATATATCAAAACACTAATAGAACACTATTCACTATCTCAACAATAATATACAATACTCTGAAGTACATAACTGGTAGTCACCGTGGCTCATGCGGTAGCGTCCACGACTCTGAGGCGTCAGGTCGAGGGTTCGCGCCCCGTCAAGGTCTAAGGTTAGCAAGGGCATGCACCCAGGGTAACGATTACATCTGCCAAAACAAGTCCTTCGCAAGAAGGCAACCGTTCTAGCCCTTGGTAGAAAAGGGAGTCCGTAATGTAAAACCGGAACTTTGAAGTACACATACAATGAATATGAAGGTTAGTTATTGAATTAGATATTTATTTTAGCATATATATATATATATATATATATATATATATATATATATATATATATATATATATAAAACTGTACGAAAACTGATTTTTCACATTGCATTTAGAATTAATCAACAATATCTGTATGCGGGCAGCATCCCTTTCTCAACTCCTGTTACATCAAACACACTCTCACCTTGCTCTGTAGCAAATAATAATAATAATAATAATAATAATAATAATAATAATAATTATAATGATATTATGTGTTTGCCTTGTTCCACTTGACATTTATATTTGATCTCGAAGTCACATCCCATAGCAAGTGGTAAGTGTGCTTACGTCATTTGTTACTGATATATCATCAAGTGCTCAAGTGAAACGTCCGGATATCTTGGGTAAGCACCTGTCAATCATGCAGAGATATCCTCTGAATATATGTGTATGTGTGCTTGTGTGAGCGTGTGTGTATTTTTTTTTTTTTACTTGTGTAGCAGGACTGCTAATTTAGCTATTGTCGAACCCCCAGCTCGTAAAGACAAATCCATCACTGATTCTATGTATATCAATGATGTACTCACTATGTTTGCTGACTTCACAGGGGTTACCATAATGGGGGCCACTATTGCTCACCTCTTTTTAAATCTCAGGAGCCCATAGTGCAAAGATTCGTACAAGACGCTTTTCGGAATTGAACTCTAGACTTTCTAAGTGAGAAGACGGTATTTTATATAATGAAATGTGTTGATAGATAAAAAGTATTGGTTAAATGAAACACATATATAATACAAGGTATTTAATGCAACGAGACATTGTATACATACATACATACATACGCACGCACGTACGTACATACATACATACATATACAATGGCTTCACTCCCCCCATGCATAGGGCCGGCCGAGTCAAAGCACACAGTGGTTTTGATCATAATATCGACTGATAGCACTTTGCAGTCTTATTCCACCATTCATCTAGTAAGACCTTTCTACTTTTCTTGTTTGTTCTGTGCAGAGCACTGCATACCTTACAATACCAAGGTATTGGTTCCCTTACTCGCCAAAATCGGCGCCATCGCAAATGACGGAGGTAAGCCACGGGGTTCTTTGAGAGATATATCAAGTGTTCTGCCAGTTTTCCAGGGCTTGGAAAGGAATGAACGTCAATATATGATCCAGTAGGTAGAATATCTTTGTATTTAGCTCCTCCATATACGACAGGAACCATACCGTACTCCATGGGTCTCCAGAGTTTTTCTGAATAATAATCATCACAGACAGCATTTTCGAAAGAGAGGTAAAACTGATGAGAGCCAGCTAACCAGCGATAACAATATGTATCGTGGTGGTTTTTCCCACACTTTTGCGTTCCACATTTTCCAACAGTCGTCACATTAATATAGTTTTGTAAAACTTCGACTAATTTCTCTCTCTTGGAGTCCGTCTGGCAGTTGCTGGCCATCCAGACAGTTAGTTTTCGACGTGTTGCCCATGTTATCTCTTCCCTGGTTAAACTCAATAAAAGTTTGTCTTTTTGTTTATCATATTTCTCATTTATCTCGCTAATATTTTCTTTTGAGAAGGAGAAGATCCAATTATTTATATCTCGTTCGTGTTTCTGAACAACAGTATCGTAGTCTCTCAAGTGAGCTTTGTAATATGTGTAAGTCAATGAATTTGTATCCATGCGGTCCCCTTCTAATAATGGGCAATCTTGGGGCATCTCCAAGGGCATAAGGGCAGTGTCTGATGTAATTATGTCATTCAGATGATGGTAGGACATCGTCATGTTGAAAAATATGCCTTTTTCTTCAGCGGAAGCCCACGCTTCGGTTCCAAATGTACTTATAGGAGGTGCCTGTGGAAGAGTGATGAATCATATTATTTAAAAATATTTACTATTTTGTTAGCGGCCTGTGGAAAATACTGATATGTCACACTATATGAATATATTTACTATAAATTATATAGTTCCGGTTTTAAGTCACGGACTCCCTTTTCCTACTAAGAGCTAGGACGGTTGCCTTCTTGCGAAGGATTTGTTTTGGCAGATGTATTCGTTACCCTGAGTGTATGCCCTTGCTAACCTCAGACCGTGACAAGGGCATGCACTCAGGGTAACGATTACATCTACCAAAACAAGTCACACTATATGAATATATTTGCTATTAATCATATGCCTGTGGAGAGTATCGATTATTATACTATTTATTAGATGCTTGTTGGAGACATTGATAAGTCACAGTATAAAAATATGATGACTATTTTTTTTTATAAACATACTCTACGAGATTAATATATATAGAATAAGTAGTAAGGGCATACACTCAGGGTAACGATTACATCTGCCAAAAACAAGTCCTTCGCAAGAAGGCAACTGTCCTAGCCCTTAGTTGAAAAGGGAGTTCGTGACGTAAAACCGAAACCATTAAAACCCGTTGCTTAACCGTTCCTGTATTCAGTAAATTGGAGCAAATGAAGTCTTTTAACATATTTTCTTTTCTCGTGATCTGTAAGCAAACACTTCTTTATATCTTTTACTCTTCAAATCATTATAATCATATTGATCACTTCGTATAATATTGCAAAGGGAGTATCATTCTGCAATTACTCAAAGCTTTTTCGATGGGTTCGATTACTTTAATGGCTTGATTACTTAGTGGACAATTAAAATGGAGTATTATTCTGCAATTATTCAAAGCTTTTTGGATGGTTTCGATTACGTTAATGGTTTGATTACTTAGTGGACAATTAAAATGGAGTATTATTGTGCAATTACTCAAAGTTTTTGAATTATATCGATTACTTTAATGGTTTGATTACTTAGTGGATAATTAAAATGGATTATTATTCTGCAATTACTCAAAGCTTTTTGGATGGTTTCGATTACGTTAATGGTTTGATTACTTAGTGAATAATTAAAATGGATCATTATTCTTCAGTAGTTCAGAACATTCCTTTTATAGATAATAAATAGTTTTAACTTGAAATATCTCAACAGAAAAAATGGCGAGTGTGATCTGTTGGAAAAATTAATTTAGGATTTTATACATATATGAGAGTATATTTATTGTAGGGTTCGCGCCCCGTCACGGTCTGAGGTTAGCAAGGGCATGCACTCAGGGTAACGATTACATCTACCAAAACAAGTCCTTCGCAAGAAGGCAACCGTCCTAGCCCTTGGTAGAAAAGGGAGTCCGTGACGTAAAACCGGAACATGAGAGTATATTTATTGAGCTTTATACAGATCACTTTATAACGCAAAATAATTAATGAAGAGTAATTAATGGAAACATTATAATGAATATCACGAGTTAATGGGTGTTGTGACATTAAGAGAATATCTAATTAATATAATATTAGTGTAATATGAAAAAACTTAAACCAGAATTTTATCATTTTCTTCTTAATTATCTCTTCACTCTTCTCCACCTCTCTCCTGATTCTTCATCTTATTTTTTTTTTATGTCGGCTACCCCCCAATTGGGGGAGACAGCCAAGGTAGATAGAGATAGATAATATCCCCCCTTCCCCCTCTTCTTCTTGCCTTTATCTTATGCTTCTTTTTTGCAACCGGTACAGTACTCGACTCGGGGGGGGGGGGGTGCCGGACCCACGTTTGAGAGCCCATGCCGGGGCGATAGGAAGAACATCTAGACTTTTCCCCGACTTCAGGCCATATGTGTCCACCCCCAAATGGAAGCTAATTCCGAACCATAAAACAAAAAAAATCTTTGCAATCTCTTCCTTCTCCTCCTCTTCCTGCTTTTAATAATGATAATAATAATAAAAATAATAATAATAATAATAATAATAATAATAATAATGATAATAATAATAATAATAATGATAATAATAATAATAATAATAATAATAATAATAATAATAATAATAATGATAATAATAATAATGATAATAATAATTATAATAATAATAATAATAATAATAACAGTAATAATAATAATGATAATAATAATAATAATAATAATAATAATAATAATAATGAAAATAATAATAATAATAATAATAATAATAATAATAATAATTATAATAATAATAATAATAATAATAATAATAATAATAAGATGCGGATATAAGGGATTTAATAATTATCAGGAATGCGTATTCTTCACTCACACACACACACTGCCTGTTAGATATCGTGTTAAAGTAAACAGGAGAATAATGCGATGCATGATAATTTTAACAAATCGAGAGCAGCCAATGATAACGAAATAAATATTCAAGTTAATAATGATCTGTAGCTCTTATCTCTAGACGGAAAAAACACAAATACTATAAACCTAAACTCATGACGTTCCAACGCAACTGTACCTTATCGCTTAATCCCAGTACACGTGAGTTACAAAAGATCAAGATTATCGTGATTTGATTTCTATGGGGGAAGGACTATCGTACACTTAAACCAAATTCTCGTTGATCGTGTTACGTATAGATGTATGAGAAATAGTTATTAAAACAAATGAATAAACAAATATAAGTATCTATATACCAGGGTCATTATCCCCCTTAGAAGGGGATGATGGCCAAGTCAAAGCAAAACTTGACTAGTAGCAGGAGAAAAATATGTTGATGATGTCCAATTTCTTCTTTCTGCACCATTTCGTCGACTTTTACTACACGCAGGGGACACATAAGAACATAAGAACATAAGAATAGAGGACACTGCAACATGCCTACTGGCACACACGAGGCAGCTCCATTTTTTAATTGTATTTTCAGCAGGTCTAACCTATTCTATTCTACTCTACTTATTTATTCTGTTTTTCTTTTTATGATTTTTCTAATAAGCACTAACCTATTCATACCCACCCTACCTCTGTCATATGTCTATCTAATCTACAT
>JAXCGZ010020962.1:72500-108726 GCA_037179515.1 Halocaridina rubra | reverse complement strand
GAGAGAGAGAGAGAGTGTGTGTGTGTGTGTGTGTTCTGCTAATACTTTGATAAAATTCTTCTTTTCACTTTCACCAGAATTTTCATTAAAATTTCGGACATTTTCCTTTATATTTTCCTTCTACTTCTTATCATTATTAGTATTATTTAACCTTATAACAAGAATGACAAATACAGACAGGAGATAGGGAAACAAGTAGGCCTTAAACCTTCGCGGTTAGATTTTATGAACATTCCTTTCTTTTTTCTTCCAGATGAACTTTAATGATCGTCCCTTCAACTCTTTATGATTCTTCACCTTTTCTTCTTATTATTATTGCTTAATTATTTCTATTTTCATTATTATTAATAATGTAATAATAATAATAAAAATAATTATAGTACTAACATTAACATTTTTATTATTTAACCCCAAAACAGCCAAGACATAATGACCTCTTCTCGGTTAAGGTCGCGGATGTAAAGTAAAAAGGTCGTTAGTCGCACAGGTCCCAAGCTGACAACTATCTGTATATTATTCTTCTCTTAAACATGATAGAGGAAGCAGAAGTGTATGACTGAATAAATTGGAAAGCTACAAGATTTAATGATTCGCTGAGTATCTGACAAACTTAAAACTCCTCCATTTCATACCAACACACGTCATTCGTAATAATAAACTGATCCGGATTTACGTAAGTAAACATCCTTTTCTAACCTCAGACCGATGCAGGTCTCGAACTGACAACCTAATGACTCACAGTCATGCGTGCTACCCACCCAGCTGCTGGGTCCAGATTCATAATAAGAAACTACAAAATAAAAAACAACAAACAGCTCTCTCACCTGTCGTGTCTTCCGAAAAATCTCACATCAACGTTGCCATCTTTCCATTTGACTGCCTTCGCAGGCCAAAAGGGAAACCCTTTTAATCTTGCCCATATGAGCGGATGAGCAGATCTCTGAAATCACGAAACAGAAATAGCAAATAAACACTTAAAAAAGCAATTACAAAGCTTTCAGAAGAGTATGAAATAATTCATAAAAATCATGTTATAACAATCACAACCCCAAAACTGAACTTACACAGGCTTCTGTAAACCAGCTATTGGGTTTTTGATGAGCATTCATATAACAATCTGGGCAGGTCTCGATTTCACTCATGTCTTGCTTTAGAATTTTAACTAGTGAGCGAGCCATTGAAGTAACCTTGGAATTCGCTGAAACAAGAAATGAAATGGTGTAAAATGCGAAGAAGTATTCCAATGATAAGGTTAGGTAATATAAACCACAATAAACAACAAAACAAATACTAAAAGATACCCATTTTACTGGAAACCAACCACATTAAAATATTATTTACCTGACAAACTGTCATGGAGCTATCATCAATTAGTTTACACTGTAATCATACAGCATGGTGACCACAACAGTAACAAAAGTAGGTAGCAACAGCATTCCATGAATATTTTCCTAAAAGCTGTTGAACAGCTACTTTTGCCCTTTACAAAGGCCAAGGCCATAAAGATGCCAGTTATAAAATTAACAAAATTTTAATGTCACTAACTCTGTCTGAGGTGAAAAGGCTTAACATATTCATACAAAGATCAGAATCACTGAAAGATTGAGACATCAAAGCCTCACCTCCATTAAATATCACAGAATTGTGCACAATCCATCTAGCATCCGATGAGAAAGCCTCTGTTGAGCCGTAAAATTTGCGTTTGATGTTACGCTCTAAGGAAGTAAAGTCTACCGGGTGAACGACTACGTCACAGTACGTTGGAAATTCTGTTGTGTCCACTGGCTTCGTGAAAGGCTCCATCTGCAATGTGACAACAACACATACACTGGATAATCATGATCAAAACGAGAAGGTTTGAGGTTTGTGTCTGGTTTACAAAAAAAACTCATTATGTGGACTTGGGGACTGTCTTAGTGCTATAACCTGGTAGGGTTATAGCGTGTGTTAACATGTTATTATACACACAATATACTATTAGGAAAAGGTCAAGGGCAAAATATATTCTAACAAAGTTAGCCAGGTTGAAGAAAAGACATAATGTAAAGTAATCTCTCGCTATATCGCGATTCACCTATCGCGAATTCAGTGCATTGCAGACTCTTTTGGCAAGCAAAAAAAAATAAAAAATTAATGATTGCAACACCAGGACGGGCTAAAAAATAAAATAAAACAGCCTTTATCGGACCTAGGCACGAAGAATACATAAAGTAAAGAGAAACAGAGATGGAGAATGTCATGACCTGTCAGATGTGAAAGGATTATAAAAGATGTGTAATGAATATCCAAGAATATTCAGTGTAGCTGGTACCATGAGCCATCTTAAAAATGCATCCTCCTTCGCAGCTGTCAAAAGCAATCTATATAGTTTTCTCTTGGACAAATAGTTGCTGCTCACACATAAACTAAACTTAATGATTTAATGCAATTTCCCTAGACTGACCTCTCTATATGTAAACTGGTATCGACTTCTCTGTTTTCTAAGTTAAAAACTAATTACAGTATTCTCATTGTAGAAAAACAAATATTGTGATGATGCCGATAATAACGATACTGTATCAAGTGTTATTATTACTACTTTATTATTAACATTATTGTTAACATTTTTATTTTCTAGGAAAGCTACATTAAATTTAACTGTATGTATTACCCTCTTACTTGTTAGTTCAATTACATGTCTACTTATAAGTTACTCTTAATTATAGAAGAATAACCATTGTACAAAAATGGAAATAAGTGTTTGTTTGTTAGGTGAACGGCAGAAACCTCCAAATACTCTGCTGGGTTTTAATATACCTCTGCATTACTTTCATGATGTCTATTCCAAAAATTCTCCTTAAATCTTATTATTATTATTATTATTGGAGACAATAATTTTCCTTTGATGATGATTGTGGAGATTATTATCATTAGTTATTATTATTATTATTATTACGAATTTGTCATTAAAATGATTAACCGTCAACAAACCATTATTTTTACAATAAATAATGTAGTTTTGGTTGAATGAACAAGAGTTAATTAAAGATGTTTCTCTCTCTCAACGTCTTTCCCCATTTATTGTCGTCATCTTTCATTTCCTCTTTCTCATTTGATTTCTTCTTATTTCCCTGTATTTTTCTTCTCTACTTTGATGACAAATGGATGATTCCTTTTAAAATTCCATCAGGAAATGAAGAGAGAGAGTGAATTTAAAATGGAGGAAAGATTATTATTAATTTCTCTCTCTCTCTCGCTTTGTTGACTCCTTGTTTCCAATCTCAGCTATGTGGCTTCCCTTATACATTAACTTGCTTCTTTAATTTTTTTATATCTTCCTTTGTTCATCTCTGTATATTTGTCTTTCTATCTATCGAGCTGTCTTAGTTTATTATACAGTATCCTTTACTTAGTTAGTACTCTACTATCTCTTTATACAAAAATGAAATGAACTTTGTTTTAGTGTACTTCTCTAATTTTCTATATAATAATAATAATAATAATAATAATAATAATAATAATAATAATAATAATAATAATAATAATAATAGTAATAATGATAATAATGTCTACTTATAAGTCACTTTTAATCTTAGAAGAAACCCATTGTACAAAAATGGAAATAAATGTTTGTTTGGTTGCCTCCGTATCAGCTGATGCTTATTCAGCCACAATATCTTATTCATAAAATATTTATTTACTCACCCTATTTGGGGTTTATCTAATTTTCAAGATTATAGTATTATAAATATTCCTTTGTTCTAAACATTATTCTATCTATCGACCATGCTGCATGAAATCTTAACGTAAATAAAGTCAGCTGAGAGAAAAAGAAAACGTATACAATTCGTTCAAAGAAAACGTATATCGTACTGTACATGGGAAACTTAAACGAAAATATATATATTCTCTACACGCTATTTCCCTGACGATATTATATCAAAAGTTTATTTGCTGTTTGTTCTTGGTGCTTTTTTTCAATCTTCATAATATCGCTTTCATATAAATTTACGCTTGAGCGCTGTTATTAATAAAGTAAAGAGCGGTTTGTTAACAGTGTAGGGAGGGTTTATATAGTAAAGCTAAAAATAAATGTAAATTACCAATAATAAATATGGTGCTCGTACTTTGCGATTTTTCACCTATCGCGGCGGGTCCTGGAACAGAACCCCCGCAATAAATGAGGGAGCATTGTAAACCATTTGTCTATCTTTCCTAATTAAAGACAAGGAGAGGAAATCTGGCAATCATATACACTTTTTTTTTTCTCTAATGATATGTCTACATTATACACACAACAGCTCCTTATTCTTTCATTTGCGTTTATTTTTCTTGACTGCTTATTTACAAGACTTATGGCATTATCGCTTCCCTTGTACCATTCACATATACAGTATTTAATTTATATGTTTATCTACAGTATTTATCTGCATGTTTATTTGAAGAAATTTAACTATATATCTCTTTATTTGCATCTTTGTATTATCTATGAACCACTATAAAGGGGTTTCCCCTCTCTATTCTGAGAAAGTTCAGTAATCAACCTTGGAAAAAAAAAATCATTTTTAACACCTTTAGAACCTAACTAGTTATAGGACTTGAAGTCTTTTATAAAAGAACTTACAGCAGTTGTATACTAGTAATACTTACATATATAAAAAAAAAAAAATTTAAGTAAATCTGCCCAGCAGGCCAGCGTTCATCCATATGAGTACTGTACTACACTCTACACTATAGATAATATAAAAACAAAGTAACACTTTCTTTATAGCTGTGTGACAATATTTAACACTAATATTGTATTAACTCACCCCAGGCATTGTTTTCAATCTATTCAGTGCAAATTTCAGAAGTGTGCAAAGCTGTTCCACAGATATCAGCTGCATTGCTCGAGATCTGGAAATATATTCAAGCATTAATATTGTACGCAAAATAAAGCTAAAAAGGTAAATAAGAGATAGTGACTGCATCCCTTGTATAAATATCATGACCTCTGTAGTCTCAGTGAACACTCTGATGTGAGTGTCAAATGATAGAGCAATATATTCACGAGTTTGGGTTTCATAAAGGTCATATATATCTGTCTGACAGGTTTTCAGTACATTAAAAATACCTTGTCTTTAGCTTTTAAATTACAACCAAGACAATGGTATTATCGTAATATTCCAGAAGACGGTCTTTCTTTGTCTTTTCAATAACGTTGTAGCTTACATTCATAATTTTTTCCAATATGTGCCCCTCTGTATTTATATTTTGGCTATAAAACAACTTGAAGGCTTCTGTAGCTGTGATATCTGTGTCTTGTGCGGCTGTCAGCTTAAACACCTTTTAAACGTCTGCTTTATAAATAATACAATCAGGCATGACATCTCTGCAAGCTAACAGACTATCACAATCATAACAAAATCAAAGTAGTAAGATCTTACTCATAACAATATCCTCACTTATTAAAGAGGTTCTGCAGAAAGAGAGGAACTGGCATACCCCACCCAAGCCCTTTTAAAAAAAAAATCTTAATAAACACAGGATATATAAAGAAAACTACCATTCCTTTCAACAAGAAAATACATCTACAAAAAACAGCACAAATCTTTACACTTGCCAACGTCATTACACACCTGTTCTCGATATTTTCCGCCTGCATAACTGCGTGGCACTCACTGCAGGCCCAATCCTCATCAGGTTCTTTTTCCATTCCAGCACACTTGAGATGAAAAACTCTGGGGCACATCTCGCAACAAATGAAGACCCCTTCTCTATGGCATTCCCAGCAATAATTGTCATTCTGATAGTCCTGAAAAAAGGAGAAATATGAAGACCCCCCTCTCTATGGCATTCCCAGCAATTTCAGTCTGATAGTCCTGAAATAAAGAGAAACTTATTCATATACAGTATTTATCTGCTAATGCAAGTCCATCTCTTGCATATAAGCAGGGGCACGTTAGAATCTTTTAAAAGTCAGCCTGGCTTAGTATTAACAGTTTGGATTTCAGAATTTACATTTATTGTTCCAAAAGTCTTCAGGTTCAATCCCATGTAATGATTAGAACGTACAATATAGTTTACAAGTTTTATTTCTTCCTGCCCACAAATCTAACCATTTTATCTCCCTCTGTCATTACTTAAGAAAAATTAAAAAATATCAATGAAAGATGATTTCCAGACCCCATTCTCACAATCCATCAGAGTGGTCAGATGACAAAAAATATAAATGTGGAATTCTAGAATATTTCTATAAAAATAATTTGCAAACGACTTCCTAACTTTAAATAAGCAACAACTGTCATCAAATTCTATATTGAAAACAATTTCTTAAATATGTAAGAAGTAATAATATCACTGAGATTTAGAAATGTAAGCACATAGCCATTATCCATTCAACTCTCCAGAAACAATTACCAAATACTGTATATAGGCATTTTAAATGTTGAATTTACATCATATATTTCTGATAGCAAATGAATCGCAAAGGTACCAATTTATTTATTTTGTTTTAGCACATCAAATATGGAGGTATAAAATATACAGATATCTGCAGTATGTCAACTAGACTTAAAATACTACATAATTGTGCACTAATTTATGACTAATATACCCTATTATCGCCTACCATTTTCTTATTAATACATTATTTGAAGTTTTTTACTGTGAGATGTATATCGATTCTGTAAGAGTGCGATAATGAAACTTTAATCAAGGAAGTTTTCAATTCTTTATCTCAAATTTATCCCTCTCTATTTTATAAAAACCCAGAATTAAAATTATAAGGAAATTTTATTGTACCAAACAAGAGAATAATTCCAATACAATGAAAGCTACGGGTGAATAACAAAGCAATAACATAAGACAATCATTATCATCCACTGTAATGTCCTGTTTATATATCTAAAGCTCTTTCCAAATTGTTTTGATGTGCAGTACATCAAATAAGAAGTGAATATTACATAAATACGAAAAACAACAAATGCATCATTGGAAAACACAACTAAAGATCAGAATTTACTGTGATGTATGGTCACAATGCAGTATACAGCTGCAGACCTCCTCCTAACCTACCTCATCACACTACAGGAATGGTTCACCACAAACAGACTTAAATAACAGTCATTCTACTCGCAAACTGGACAGTAAAACATCACATCGGTACAGTCCATATCTTATCAAAAAACTTCCTTAATACACACACTCAAACACCTAAAATCCTTGATATGAGATCCTAATATCAATGACATTTAAACAAAATGTCAAAAACATCAAAAACAAACTAACATCAAGACTTAATTCCCTTAGGTCACTTGCCCGTATAACATTTGAACACAACAAAGAATCCACTACAACGTATACAAGTACCATTTGGGCTTCTAACCTCACTAGCTTATAACACACCATAACACCTACAGACCACTTACATACAAAGATCATCCTGATATGAAAAGCAAATTATACATAGCAGCCTCTAAACACCATCTCTGCCCACTACACTACATAGAAGAACACTCACACACACCATGGAACTTTAACACAACAAGTAGCACACGCTCCCCCCCCCCCTTTGCCCATCCAAAACTAGCCTCCACAAACATATCCATCCCTAGTTACCTCTCCACACCATCCAGTCACTCACTGACAATACACAGCTGCATGTACAATCTCCTGACATCCATCCTTCCAAATCCTCCCTTCCCAGTGAAAACACTACATCTAAAATTACTGCAATGTGCACATAGCACCACCAGCCCTTCTGAGCTATGAGGATGGATAAGTATGTCAATGATGCGCATCCTAGGTGAAACACATCACCTGATGGAATCAAAAACAATATGGAAGACTGTACTGTTTACAACCACATGCGCAAATAACATGACATACGCTCCCAGAGGACGAAACAGTCCCTCAGGACTAGAGCAACTTGAAGAACAACAACAACTACTAAAATGTTTGAATTACTGTATTTCCGCATGATGTGTACACAAATTTTTAATTGTATATGCCTGGCCGCAAGTATCATATGATATACAGTAATCCCTAGTTTAACGCAGGTGTTACGTTCTGGGACCACCCACAATAGGTGAAAATTCGCAAAGTAGCAGTACCATATTTATTATTTAACATTTATTTTTACCTTTATAAACCCTCCCTGCACTGTTAACAACTCAAACTTTACTTTACTAATAACACAGCGCAAGCATAAAGTTATATGAGCGTGACATGTAAGTTTAACATAAATAACACCCCACCTGCGGGCCAAAAAGGGAAGGTCCGGTCACCCTCAAGGGAGAATATTATCATCATCATGAATAACAGCATGCAAGCGTAAATCTATACAAGCATGATAGGTAAGTTTACCGTATAACCTATACGTACTGCACAAAAATAATACCTATAATAATAACACATTATATTTATAATAACAAAAATGATAATACAGTAACTCTACAAGACTTAACATGTGAGAGCAGAGAGGGGTACAGTAATGATGACGATGAGGGTGATGACGACATTTACATACTGCACAGCCGATGACAGCGTGAAAGGAGCACATGTAATAACTAAATGGGTGAGGCGAGACAAGGGAAGATGCTGGAAGAATTAAGCTTCAATCAAAAAGCCAATCAGTCCCCAGGATACAGAACACAATTCTGTGATTAGTCGTCTCCCACCCATCAGCCAATATCATCCCGTGTACTATCTCACGCAGGTGCGACCCTTTGTGTTTTCCAAGACGCAGATATCTACGCAGTACATACCATACCGGTATCGTATCTTATATGGTGCAATAATGTGAGTTACATGTTTAAATTTATGTTTTTTACTAATTTTTACTGTTTTATTATTCTTAAGATAGGTAATATTTTTCTTTATCAATAAAATAATGAAAATACTGGAAATTTTAAAATTTCCACATATCGTGGATTCCCACGATATACCCAGAAATCTGCGATATAAAATACATATGCTCGCCATAAAAACCCGCGATACACTGAATCCGCGGAAGGTGCACCGCGATATAGCGAGAGATTACTGTATATCTAATCTCATATAAACAGAGTTCGACTTATGACCAGACCGATTTACAACAGCCTGGTCACAACACAGCTGGATTGCAAGTTAGCACAAAACTGGATATAATAATAATAATTTACATCTCATAAATGAAAGGCTTGCACTCAAAATATACTGAAACCTAATCACTTAGAATTTTATGAATAATAAATTGAGCTGTACCTGTCCATTATTATCTGTCCTTCCCGATTTTCTCTTTTTCGAAGTGCTCTGGGTAGACGATGCGCTACTCTCCCTTTTCCTTTTTCCAGGTGTTTCCGGTCTTGTCATGGGACTATCGACACCAGCTGTCGCCGCTTGTATTTTGGCCATGAACGACTTCTGCTTGGCTAAAAAGTCCGGATTGTCGCGACTTCGTGTAGACCTGGTGTTTGTGGGCGTGTTCGACGTTGAACGAGAATTACGCAAGCTAGACTTCTCAGAGATGGACGGTGTTTCGGAACCCGCTTCGGAAGCGGCGTATCGATCACTCCCAGCGTGAGAATCGGTATCGCTGAGGTTTTCTTCCTCTTCAATTGGTTCCTGGGAGACAGGCATGGATTCATCCTCTTGTGTGGTCTTGCTTTCGGACATGATCCAAATTTTACATCAGGTATTAGCTGCCTATTTTACACTCTGAAACAAATAAAACTTCATCAAAGATCAAATAAAGGATGCTGTAAAGCTCTAAAATAACATTTCAATACAATCATGAACCAAATTATATCTTGCATCTAAAACCCACTTTTAAATTTTCCACCAAAAAGGCGCATAGAGTTCTTGTCCAATAACACAAAATTCGATGAAAAAGCTGGAATCTATTAAGCATAAAAGCCACGATTCAAACAAGATTTGATATAATAATACTGAAATGGATGAATTCAATGATATCAGAGAGATGATATATATTTCAAGGTATCAGAGAAGAAGGTCTATCATTAATTAACCGTTCTGTGAAGATTACAGAAAATTCTTTACTACAGAAATTGTTACATCCAATTTATAAGTTAAATTACTTTTCATAGCAGTTTAACAGATTTCATGTAATAATTTTAACTGTATCTTTATGTCTATACTGGTTGCTCTGATACAAGTTAATATTCATCAATTACTATAATACATGTAAGAAAATTTGGAGAAGGACTCGTTTTAATATTCTATATGGAATCTCCATCCGTAGAGCTATATTCATGGAAAGTAAACCAGTTTACATTCTTGCACAGGACCGCATTAAGTCCCCAGACCTATAATAAATGTTAAACACTACAAAACTGTGCGATTCTTCTTCAAACAGGTCTAAAATCATTTACTCTAGAATTTGCTATAGAATATCAACTAAGCCAAACGTATACGAATCAAATTCTGGCTTTTATTAAATCTGTATATGAATCTAGGGCCCTGGTAAGCACTAGTAATGTACAAACAGTTGTACAGATGTTTAAAAGGACACAAAATTAAACACAGGTGTTACTATTTCACCACAACCGATAATCTGTTATAGCAAATGAAACTGGAAACATTGAACTATCATACAGTTAATGAACAAAATTGAGAAATCTACATTTTGCATAAGATGCTATTTTCCCATGCGAAGTACCGCATAGTGTTCAAAATATAATGCCTATAATCTATTAAAACGAAAATATTTTCATCTGCAAGAATAAACAGGCTTTCCTAAAATCTATATGTTTTTGGTTGTAACGACAATCTTCCCACGACTTAACCTAACCTAATCTAACCCTTGGCACCAAGTGTCTGAAAGAAAAACTAATGGGGCATTCACAAATAGCTAAAATTAGAAATGCTAGTTGGGCAGCATGTTTCTTCACAACTTAGAACTAAAAATTACATAATAACTTAAGCAAGGGTGAGGATTCTCACACCAAGAGGATGTGAACAAGAGAGAAATAGCTGAAAAAATTTAGTTACAAGATACTCAAGCTATCTACATCACTTTCAGCAAATAAAAATGTAGTGAAGTGTAGAGGCAAGTATTTAATGAGAAAACAAATGTTCAATAGCATTCTTAGATGTTAAGTACACAATCAACATTTAATCACTCACATCGTGAAATTATCAATATTTGTAAGGAAACCAATATTAGTTAAAAGTATCAACCTCTCCTATAGCAGTTTATTCACTAGAGAAGTACTGTTTCTAAATAACTAAAGAAATTTATATATTTTTTCTGGTACAGTGGCTTATTTACAACTTTTTAGTGTAAACTGATTCAAGAATACACTATTCCTCCAGAACATACACATAAATGACCCTATCTCCTATTGTAAGGAGGGTGGCCGAGCCAAGAAACACACATTCACCACGATCCATACATACCTCAAGTACTCCTCTTAGCACCTTGGGGTGACCAATCTGTATTGGTCACCCACAAGATAGGCGGGCAAGGATATTCTACAGTGAGACCCGACAGCCGTAGCTGGTTTACAATTCATAGATAGGAATGTAGAGCACAGTACTACTAAAGCTGATACTACGTACATTGCAAAGGATTCCATATGATTGGAAATTATAAATATTTGAAAGATTTCATCGTACTACTGAACACAGCAAACAAGGTACTGTATGATTAAAATGAGAAAAATATCTGTATTTTCTGAGGTTTCCTTTCAAAATCACAGTATTCCCATTCAAGAACCATCTTTAATAATACAGTTATTGCAATGCACAATACTGTAATTCATTATGTACAGCATGAATAATAATGTACAGTATTCTGTTGTACAAGGAAAATTTTTCCACTTCTTATAGATCATGTTCACAATCTTGAAGTTATATTTTCTACCCATTCAAGTCATTCGTTTGAATTAGTTCATCTACTTGACTTTGAAATTCCTACAGATATGAGTTTTTTAATGGCTATTATTTAATATTTACTCTATTTAACCAGTAATACCAAAATACTAACCACGAAAATTAATACAACTATGACTGCTTCTCTACAACTTACATATAATAATAATAATAATAATAATAATAATAATAATAATAATAATAATCTAGTCAGAGCCTATCGCCATCTATTGGTGTTTTGAACATTGGTATGGCCCGCTAAACTGTAGGTGTTCCACTGTTCCAGCAAAATTTACCAAGAGATGAGAAAAATAAATACTGTAAAGTTTATTCAAAAATCACACAGAAAATTCAAATTTAATTATCTTCTGATATCAACTAAAAACCAAAGACTAGCAAACGATAAAGAAATACCTTAAGAAAAAATAATTGCTTCAAAATAAACGATTAAGAGGCTTTTTAAGATTAATTTGCTTAAAAATTCTAAACTGTAATACGAAACAAAGCATTTCATATACTGTACTGTGAAGCTAAAACCAATAAATGTTGAATTAAATGAGACTTGATTGTAATATGGAATATATGAGTATCAAGATATTATCATTAAGAGCGGTAAATTAAATTACTTTATATGTGTTCAAGTCAATAATGTCTAATAAAAGTTATCATAGGTTGTCACAGATGGTCATTGGAAAAAGAGTAACCTAACATAACCTGTGATTTTTTACCTGTGACTATTACCGGCCACGAATAGAAGTCACATGTAAACACGTACAAGATACATGCGCCAATTCGAAAGCGCACCCCTGTAATAGGAAGGAACTATTAGTTACCTAAAGCTAAAAGACGGATGGCTCAATCTCACCCTTAACAGCTATTAGGGTTAAATAATGGTGCGTGTTTTGTGATGAGACTTAGCTTACCCACACCTATTCCGCCTACTGCCCAAAACCTGGTAGGAGTAACGTGACCCCTCCCCCTAAACATATGCCTTAACTCATCCCACCCCCTAAACCCATACCTTCATCCACCAGTAAAAGAATATTCACGCTATATTCACCACCTGCTCCTCTTATGAGCACTGGAATTCACAGCTGATCAACCACAACAAGGCTTTTTGTAATGGCTTGGGGGACACCTAAAATTTGTGGACGTCTGTCCCCATGAGAATGTCGATTCCAGAACGTGTGCCATTAAGCCCGTGGGTCATAGATACACAAGGAAAATGAGGGACATTTTGTCGAGGCCCGTGACCGCCCTAACTGTGAGTTTTATAGAGAGTGTGAGACAGAGACACCACGAGTCCTCTCTTTCTCTCTCTCAAATCGCCTTGGTTGGGAACGCCGCCAACACACTACATTCACCACTGGCAATCACACTTCACTTTCACTTCCCGAGAGATCCTTTGGGGTCCATATGATCACTTCGTCAGTTCTCCTGTAGAAGATAATATCACCGTAGGTACCTGAGTGTCTTGATAAGTTATCTTGGTAAAGGAGCGAAGGGTAACGCGCGTCCTCCCGCCATCATCACACTTGTGTACTGAACGGTCTTCTTGCCGAGCGCTCCCCGCTGGCGCGTTCTTAGGGTCTATCATCCCAAATAGAGGATATAGAATTGTCGGCCTTAAGGGGTACATCGCTAGAGCTGCCTAGGCGCTTCGATCTCCCTCGACTACCTAGAGATGACAGCAGCCACTTTATTCAAGAGGACAGAACTCTTGGACACTAGAAAGGCTGCATTGATGCTATTGGCATAATTCTTCGATGCTCAGCGTTCAATTCTTTATCCGCATGGCCTCTCCGAAAGGCCCAGGACTGAAAGCGACACCGTTTTAAGCGATCTTTTCCCTTCGTCTATTCAAGTCTAGTTGGCAGTGCCTTCTCTCATGAGAAAGCAAGAAATCTTGTTTTGTACTTAAACAACAACAGCCGAAACGAGTTGTCGCGGCATAGTTTAATTTTATTCATGTCCCTTTCCGATGGTATGCCTCCAGCACCTGGCATTTGGCTCGCGAGGTATTCCAGCCGAGTAGCTGAAGGAACTTTTGGCATGACAATGAACAATGGCCGGGTGATGTGTGGTGCATGTTTGTTCTTCCGCTGAATGCATGTCAAGATCCATTATATCGTCCAAATAATGATGTGAATAGATTATGGTGATGCACGACCCGCCTACTAAAGACCTCATCCCCATCACCAGGTAACGTAGCTGAAGAACATTTATAAACCATGATTTCATGTTTAATAATGAGCGTTGGTGGGGAAGAGGGAGAGAGGGCGGGAGGGAAAGAGGATTAAAGAGGTAGTGGAACACCCCTTCCGTCATCACACCTGAAAGGCGAGGGGGAAGAAAACGGAGCAGAGCGAGACAAAATAACAATAATGGTGCACCACTAAAACCTATGATTTGTGGTATAGTGATGCCTTTTGAGGGGGACCTTCTTCTGCCCACCCCTGCTGCCTCCGGTGGCGTTTGTGCGTGCGTGTGATGAGTTCGTGCTGGTGGTATCAGCAGCGAGTTCATTGATCACCAAGACAGTGAGTGTGGCGTGTTGCTGTCGGATGATGAGAAGCGATGATGGTGAGGCAGGGAAGGTTATGCCTTTAGAGACCATTACTTGCTTGGCAGCTTTAGTGCCCTGGCTTGTTTTTATGCCCAAGGGGGCGTAGCGGGGAGGGTGCGACCAAGCATTAAAGCTTGAGTTATTACTCTTCTCCCAACCTGGGAAACGTGCAAACGGCAATTCTTGTCTCGAATGTCTACTGCCCATCTATAATTTAAGCTTCATGCTGTGCTATTAATTTTAAATTACCCACCTTCGAGATCAGCCCTAATGGCTACATAATAGGCATTCCAAAAAGAAAGACACTTGGTAATAATAGTGTGCACGGTTTGAAAATTGTTGTACCCCGTATTATTATAAAAAAAAAATGAAATGTGTAACCCTTGTCCAATAACTGTAATTATTAGGATAAGCTCAACATTCCCTTGAACATATGTTTAAGTATTATATAGAATACCTCGCTGGGACTGTATAATATTATCTTTGGAATTTGGTGAGATTTCTCATCATTATTTTGAGCATTGAATGAACTCGGAAACTTCGCTTCAGAATTTTAAATTCTCTCCAGGGAAGACGCCAATGCGTTGTCACTGAAGTATTTATTCCTATCTGAGCTTAATTGAAACGCTCAAAATAATTATAGAACCGAACGAGCGTCCCTCAATTTTATACGCTTGAAGAACCTCGTGCGCGAAACTCACTTAATACAAATATTAACACTCAAGGCCACTTCTCTCTCTGTCTAGAAGCTGTTTCTCCTTTCCGCTTATCGCTCGGAGGCAAATAAAACCCTCAAAAACACTTTTATAATTGGCTACCATGATGCGGTTTTCCTACGTACTGTAACACCCTGGTTTTCAATTCCTCATGGTTTCTGAACCCACAAAGCAAAGCATTAATAGCAAATAACACGGTCTTCTTTACAATGTACGTAAAAAAAAAATATAAAGAAATCATGTTCAAAATTACATGATGTAGCGTACACTCAAGTGCACACGTATTCACTGCACGGCCGGATATTATTGTAATTAAATGTAATACATCTAGTGTTGAATTATGTCTGTCTCCCACCCACCCCCTCAAGTCAAGTTCCCATGCAACACTTCTCTTATGACCAGAGGCGAATTCCCTTGAGCTGGAGGTGCAACTTACTTACATTGATTCACTTCACTTGTCAAGTGGCTTTTACATTGTTTATGAATACGTGATTCATAGTATCGTAAAGGGAAAACAATTTTCTGTTCCGCAGATGACTAATATAATTATTATTCCACGGTTAACAATACTGATTATATATATATATATATATATATATATATATATATATATATATATATATATATATATATATATATATATATATATATATATATATATATATATATATATGTGTGTGTGTGTGTGTGTGTGTGTGTGTGTGATTACCTAATTGTGATTACCAACACAAGACAGAGCAGTGAGCTCTTTATTCACAGAACAAACACAGAAGCAGGTTCAAACATGATCACTATCAAAGGGCCAACACTCTGGAATAATATTCCAGAGCATCTTAAAAATGCATCCTCCTTCACAGCTTTCAAAGGCAAACTATATAGTTTTCTTTTGGACAGATAGTTGCTGCTCATTAAGAACTAATTATTCTCATTGTAAGGAAACAAATATGGAAATGATGCCGATAATAACGATCCTGTATCTAGTGGCATACTTACTACTTTATTATTAACATTATTGTTAACATTTTTATTACAGCATTATTATTTTCTATGAAAGCTACATTTAATTTAACTATATGTCTAACCCTCTTATTTATTAGTTTAATTACATGTCTACTTATAAGTTACTATTAATGTTGAATAACCATTGTACAAAATGGAAATAAATGTTTTGATTTGATTTACGGGAAAGAGCCCAAAGCTCGTATCTTCCCGTCTCCTGATCGGTTCCATTTTATACTTAGTCATACTTATCATACCTGTCCTTAAAACTATGGATTGAGATAGCATTAACTACCTCCTCGCTTAGCGAATTCCAATTATCAACTACTCTTACACTGAAAAAGTATTTCCTTACATCCTGCAAAGAAGTTTTCTTACGAAGCTTCAAACTATGACCTCTAGTTCTAGAGCCAGCCATATCAAAATATCGATCCCTATCCACTCTATCATAACCATGAAGGAATTTAAAGACTGTCACCATATCCCCCCCTCACTCTTCTAGCTTCGAGTGATGGTAAGTCTAATTCCCCCAGCCTCTCATCATAACTGAGATTGCGTATTTCTGGCACCAGTTTCGTGGCATGTCTTTGAACTTTTTCAAGCTTAGCTATGTGCTTTTTCAAGTGCGGATTCTAAAAGGGGGCTGCATATTCGAGTTTTGGCCTCACATAGGTTACATAAATATTTCTGAACATTTCCTTGTCCATGTGCCTGAAGGCTACCCTTACATTTGATAAGAATGCATATGCTGCCCTTACTATGCCATTTATATGTATTTCTGGAGACAAATCTGCCAGTATGTTTACTCCTAGATCTCTCTCATTTTCTGTCTCTTGAAGTTGTGTGTGTGTGTGTGATTACCTAATTGTGTTTACGGGAAAGAGCCCAAAGCTCGTATCTTCCCGTCTCCTGGTCGGTTCCATTTTATACTTAGTCATACTTATCATACCTGTCCTTAAAACTATGGATTAAGATAGCATTAACTACCTCCTCGCTTAGCCAATTCCAATTATCAACTACTCTTACACTGAAAAAGTATTTCCTTACATCCTGCAAAGAAGTTTTCTTACAAAGCTTCAAACTATGACCTCTAGTTCTAGAGCCAGCCATATCAAAATATCGATCCCTATCCACTCTATCATGACCATGAAGGAATTTAAAGACTGTCACCATATCCCCCCTCACTCTTCTAGCTTCGAGTGATGGTAAGTCTAATTCCCTCAGCCTCTCATCATAACTGAGATTGCGTATTTCTGGCACCAGTTTCGTGGCATGTCTTTGAACTTTGTCAAGCTTAGCTATGTGCTTTTTCAAGTGCGGATTCCAAAAGGGGGCTGCATATTCGAGTTTTGGCCTCACATAGGTTACATAAATATTTCTGAACATTTCCTTGTCCATGTGCCTGAAGGCTACCCTTACATTTGATAAGAATGCATATGCTGTCCTTACTATGCCATTTATATGTATTTCTGGAGACAAATCTGCCAGTATGTTTACTCCTAGATCTCTCTCATTTTCTGTCTCTTGAAGTTGTACTCCAGCCACCGAGTAGTCAAGCTTGGGCCTTCTTGCACTTGTACCCATTCTCATTACCTTACATTTTGAAGTATTGAATTTCATTAGCCACTTTTCTGACCACTCATGCAGATTATTTAGATCCTCCTGAAGTTCTCTACCATTGTTCTCGTTTTTTACTTTCTTCACAATCTTTGCATCATCTGCAAACATATTCATGAATGAATTTACAGACTCTGGTAGGTCATTTACATATACAAGGAACAAAAGTGGCCCTAAAACTGAACCCTGTGGAACTCCACTACTAACTCTTCTCCATTCAGACACTGAGTGTCTTACTCTAACCCTCTGTTCCCTTCCTTCTAAGTAAGTTTTTATCCATTCCAAAACATTTCCACCTATTCTAGCCGTTGATTGCAGCTTCCTAATAAGTCTCCCATGTGGAACAGTGTCAAACGCTTTCTGGAAGTCTAGGAATATGCAATCTGCCCAGCCCTCTCTTTCCTGTAAGATTTGGCTTACCTCATCATAAAATTCTAATAAGTTTGTTACTGTTGATCTACCTTCTCTGAAGCCATGTTGCCTCACTGACAAAAAGTTGAAGGATTCCAAGTGAAGAGAGATATGTTTCCTTAGTAGTTTCTCCATAACTTTGCAAACTATGCTGGTCAAGGAAACTGGTCTATAGTTCAGAGCCGTATCCCTCCTTCCCTTTTTGAAGATAGGTATCACATTTGCTTGTTTCCAGCATCTTGGAATCTCCCCCGACTCCAGTGACTCCTTAAATATGGTACTTAGTGCCACTGATATTGTGTTTGCGCATTTTTTAAGCACATGAGGGGATATGTCATCAGGACCTGTAGCTTTATGAACATCTAAATCCATCAGCGCTTTGCATACCTCTGTGGCTGTAAGTTGATGTTCTCTAATACCGGCCCTTGAGCTTCTATCACTGCAATCTGAGGGGGTGGGGTATTTTCTACTGTAAATACTGACTGAAACTCCTTGTTCAATTCTTTGCAGATCTCTTCATCCGTCTCAGTGATGCTTCCATCCGCTCTCTTTAGCCTTAAAACCTGTTCTTTTACCTTCAGTTTTCCTCTGATAAAGCTGTGGAAAAGCTTGGGATTTTCTTTAGCCTTCCTGGTGATGTCCCTCTCATAGTCTCTCTCTGCCTCTCTCCTTTTACTTTGGTAGTCATTTCTTGCTCTTTTGTAGGTTTGCCAGGCATTTATGTTTTTTCTCCTCCTATACCTTTTCCAGCATTTGTCTCTCCACTCCTTAGCTCTTTTACACCCATTATCGAACCATTTCTCTCTGGCATGAATTACACCTACTTTAGTGACAGGTATGCAGCAATCTACTATCTTCCCATATTTCTCACAAAAGATGTCATACATTTCTTGTACAGATTTGTTGTAAAATAAGGTTCTCCAGTCAATAACTGCAAAAAGCTCATTCATTTTGATGTAATCTCCTTTCGGATAGTTCCTCCTCATGTCCTCAGTGCCTCTACTCTCAGGAAGAATATCTTCAATGATATACTCCATCAACAACACACAGTGGTCACTCTTTCCAATTGGTGGTTCATACTCAATTTTTTCAATATCCAACACATTATCTGTGAACACTAGATCAAGTAGTGATGGCTCATCCCCACCCCTGGCCCTTGTTGGTTCCATTACATGTTGGTGTAGGAAATTCCCTTGTACGCAATCTAGGAATCTTGCCCCGAATGAGTCCTCACCACTGTGTGGGTCAAGATTTATCCAATCTATCTCTTTATGATTAAAGTCTCCCATAATCAAAATCCTACATTTTTTTTCCCGTGCCATGTTAACAACTGAGTTTATGACTTCAATAGTACCTATATGACTTTCCTCATAAACTTCAAGCCTATTTTGGTTCCTTGGTGGGTTGTATACAACAGTTATTATAATGCTCTCTGACCCAGTATTTATGCGAGCAACAAGAAATTCCTTGAACTCACTTTCTATAGCCAAGTTTATTTCTTCAACTTGAATCCTTTCACTTATGAGCAGTGCTATCCCTCCACCAGTCCTCTCAGATCTTTCAACCCTTAGTATTCTGAAGCCCTTAGGAAAAACTGTGACACTGTTTATGTCCTCACTCAACTTAGTCTCTGTAATTGCTACTATATCTGCCTTACTGTTGTGAATCCTATCTTTTAATTCTACTGCCTTACCAGCTAATCCATCAGCATTTGTGTATAACAATCTTAATGAGGCCCCATCCCCTGATCTTCTGTCATTATCTTCTTTATCTCCCCTTTGTCTGGAAGAACTCTGTGATGAAAATTTTTCTTCTGTTCTTCATTTCTTTCATCATTTAACCTTCTTGCCTCTTGCAACAAGTTTTTGATCTTTCCCATCTCTTCCTGTGTTCTGTATCGTCTATTGAACACTTCTTTGAATTCTTGAAGGTCTTTTAGACTTTTTTTCTCAACAATATTTCCCTACATGTTTCCCCTCTCTCAAAGGTTACTTTTGTTGGTCTCGGCTTTTCCTCCCTCGAATATTTACCTAGTTGGTGTATGTTTACAATATCCTCAGGACCACAAACTACTCCAAGCTTTCTTATCAGGTCTACAACCCTAGCTTTATTTTCTTCAAGTCTCCCCTGCCATGTTGGCTCCTGGGATTCGCTTATGCCTGAGATTACCACTGTCTTCTCCTTATCAAGTGCCTGTCTGATGAGTGGGTTTGCCCTTTCCATCACAACGTCTTTCATTTTTTCGATTACTGTCTCTTTATAGTCAACTGTTTGTATGTTTTCCAGTGCCACCACCTTTACAGCCTATTTTACTGCCACATTCCCCTTTAGTGCATCAGCAAAAGAAGTTTTCATGGCATCATTTTCCATATTCAGCTCCTGGAACTCTTTTCTGAACTGTTCAGTGTTTTCCTTAATCTGGACATTCCAAGCAGCAATCTCGTCTCTCTCAGAAGAGAGCAGTGAACTAACATCTAATTCCTTTAGGTTGTCATTCAGCTGTTTGTTTTTATCTTCTTGTTTAGAAATTCTAGATTCTAGTTGACTCTTTTCCCCTTCCAGCTTCTTTATTCTTTTTTCTAGTTCCTTTCTTTCCTGCCCTTGTGCTTTATTTGCTTCCTCCAAAGATCTTATTTGTTCTCTGAGTGTTTCATTCTCTTTCATTTCTCCATCCATTTCTCCATGCAAATTGTTTTATAGGGTTAAAAAGAAGTGCTATATACTTTTTCATACAGACATATGCAAATGTATGCCTGAAATTTAAATACATCTCTAAAACTTTATACGTTTAAAAAGAATGTCAAAAGTAAATATTCATAAAATCTTCGGCCAAGTTAACTTAATGAGAGAGACAGTACCATATTGTGAATGACAGAAGGGATGACTTGAAGATATTTAGTTATTATTGGAGCGACCATAGTGGGTTTGGAAATTACGGAATTAGTGAACTGAATGATTATTGTTGACATCTGATTCCATATGAATCATGTCCTTTAATGTTTAGCAGTTTTTATGGCCATGAGCACTCTTCCGGTTACGATACGGCGGTCCCAAAGCGTATTGAATGAGTATCAGTTTTTTTATGTGGAGGAAGTCGTAATAATATCTTCTTCATGATGAATCTACAAATGCATTTTGTTTTAGATTTTCTCTGTAAGACTTATCGGAGGAACTTCTTGAATCATGAATAAGAATTTTATATATACCGTATGCATTATATAAAAATTTAACAAAATTGCAAAAGGATGTTTTACATGCCAATTAACATATCATATCGTACGTACACTATTATTTTATTATCACACACTCACTCAAAGGCCTTTCGTACTAATGGAAAATAAATGTAAAATGTCTTTTTAGTTTTCAAGAATATAATAGGTTACTACATCAGCTAAGTAATATTTCTGATTAAAAAGTCAAATCTGATCACACCGGCTATCCTCAACTTTGACAAGCTTAACTAACAGTGGGAGGAATATTTTAATATGAGGTAATAAAGGTTTGTTAAGTCCTTAGATAACTTCTTTGCAAAATGGGAGAAGGACATTTAAGAAAATGTCAAATTAAGGACATATATACCTTAATATTATCACTGATTAGAGCAGCGAGAGAGATATGATCCAGGATCAAAACATTCTTCTCCAAATTTGAGTTTCTGTGGTAGTTTAGCCTATCAACACTTCTCAGGAGGGGAGCAAGAAAAACCTCCTCCATGTTCTCCTGCGTGTCGTAAAAGTCAACTACGTTGGGGCGAAGTTAGGGGACTGAGAATCTCATCCATTGTATTTTCTCCCTCAAAAAGTTTTTTTTTTTTTCTTTAAAGAGTCCCATTTTAACTCTAGTGTAAAATAACCGAAATAGATGGCGCCATTTTGGGAAACGAAGCCAGTGTTCGAAGAATGGATTTGAGAGAGGTTATATTTTGAGTTGCTAAACATTATTATTAAATATATAAGCAAAAAAAAAATCCCTCTATTAATATACATCCATATTCGTTCTTTAAATATCAAGTATTCGAAATTCATCAAAATGCCAGCACTGTCATTTTGATACGAGTAAAGGCTTCAAGACAGACAAGAGAACGAAACTACTGGATGTTGTGAATCATTATCTTTAATACTGACGTAGGCCATAGAGCATCTGCCATGACTTCATGCTTATATTATCTTACACTTGTCCGAATGCCGTCGCCGTAGCAGAGTGGTATCGTCCGCGACTTTGGGGAGTCAGGTTTGCGGCCCTACACGGTCTGAGGTTACAAAGGGCATTCACTAAGGGTAATGATCGCACCTGCCAAAACTAAAGTCCTTCGCATGAAGGCACCATCCTAGCCCTTAGTAGAAAAGGGAGTCAGTGACGTAAAACTGATCACGTCCGAATGCAGCTGCTCTATAAATAAGATTCATGGTAGTACGCTTTTGTACACAGCCAGTGTGTTTATGTATTTACTTGTTTTTTGCGTAATTGTACTATATATATATATATATATATATATATATATATATATATATATATATATATATATATATATATATATATATATATATATATATATATATATATATATATATATATTGGCGCAGTGGTAGCAACTAGAGCTGGTAATATACTATCGGAAGGTTCGATCCTGGACCGTGGTTGGATTAGCTTTCATTGTCTCACGCCGTTACCAATCCCAGTGGACAATTCATTGGGGGTCGGTGACTCCCTTAAGGTTTACCTGTTTATTCAGCTATTGCCTGGAGATCACTGGGCCAACGCGATTGGAAAGGGGCTTGGACCCCGGCTATAAGGTAGGTATAGAGTCGGGCTCTGTGCTGACACTGTCCCAAGTCACTGCCTTTCATGACAGAACTTAAATCTTCTACTGATTCCGGAAATGCGGACACAAGATGGATATATTATTTTACACATACACGCACACACTCACTCACTCACGCACACACACACACAAAAGTCTTCTGTGTATATGTAATAATACACCCTACATGATTGAGTTAATCTATAATAATAGTGAAAGTGAATCGAAACTCCAGAACAATCTCGGTTAACAGCACATTGCAGATTATTGAAGTTTCATTGTGTACTACATTGCTCTTCAAAGGGAAACAAAAAAGTACACTCATTTCTACGGATATATTTTATGAAAGTGCACCTCGAAATATGGCCAAAAGCATTTGAGATATCATGGTTATATTCCTTTGAAAATCATTGCAGCAGAGAAGTTTTCAAACTATTCCCTTCTCTCACATTTCAGCATTTATACCTTGCAGTTGGACTCCCTCCAGAGAGAATTCTTGTATGCAAGCATAGAAGTTTTCTTGAAATCGGAGATTCGTGTAACGATTTTGCAGTGACCGTCCATAACAAGCACCTTTGTAATACCAGCCAACTGCAAATCTTGCTTTATGGGGTAACATTGTCATTTTATTCAACGGTGTAAGTGGGAATTTCGTGCAATTTATTGCTTGTAACTCTGCGCTTGATTTGTTACTCGTAGACCGTCGAAGCTGCTGAAGTAACCGTAATGTCTTCGATCTTCAAGGCCGCGAACTCAATGCTAAAATAGCTCGCCGAATGTCACTCCCCCCCCCCCCCGTGTAGCATTTACTGATGGTGACGGAGTTTTATAAACACCCGTAAAACCATTATCTCAAGGTAAAAAAAAAATTAGCTACAAAGGGATTCAGTTTAGATTTTGTTCATTTTAACGTAGGATTTTGATGATGGAATAGAATACTAGGCATTGATAAAACTGCCTTGTAAATTTAATTCCACAATAAGAATGCATATCTCCTAGTAAAAAGGGACTAAGTAAGTACATTGGAGATATTTCTGTATATACAAGTGATTCACATATAGTAACAGTTGCTCAAATAATGAAAGTCATTATTCATGCTTAAGTTGTAGGTACAACTTTCTCTTGCCCCCGTATGTGATCTCTCTCTCTCTCTCTCTTCAAACTCACTTGGTTTCACTGAATATTTAACAGATATTTAGAACGTCGGTTTATAAAGTATAAAAGAAAATCGTATAAACATCATAAACCGAATATTACGGAGTAAATTTGTTATATTAACGATGAATATATGTTGAGTTCTCCTATAGCTACTGAGAAGTGTGAATCCTGGAAGTCTATACTTATAAATGATGAGAACTGACTCTTCTGTAGAAGAGAAATCACTGAACATGTCCGAGTGCGAGCAGAACAAAGTTGTTCTAACGCGTTTGGAAAACCTAAGCGTTCTTTACCGTGTAAACAAATTGTGAAAAAAAACAACAGGATATCCCCTAAACATTATGGGATACGGAGAAACCTAGGTCGGGGTGTCAAATGTCAAAGACAGATGCAGGAAATTCTCTACAGTGTTTACATTGATAACTGAGGAAGCGATTGATTTTTTATAGAAAGTAATAGTTTGGTCATGTTTTCTCTCTTATAGAGTCTATTCCGATCAGCGATGCTTGCCAGTTTAAATTATATAACGAATAAATCTACAAATTTCCGTTTTGATCTGCGGTTGCTTTATAAATATGCCAGTATTGTCATGATCAGAACCTGTAATTATCTGCATTTTTTTCACATGTAATTATATAAAATATATGCGTCAATATATTTGGGTGTACGTTGTTCTGGTTATTTTATTTTAACTCGGATAACAATAATTATTCTTTGTTACGACTCTCTCTCTCTCTCTCTCTCTCTCTCTCTCTCTCTCTCTCTCTCTCTCTCTCTCTCTCTCTCTCTCTCTCTCTCTCTCTCTCTCTCTATATATATATATATATATATATATATATATATATATATATATATATATATATATATATATATATATATATATATACCGTGGCTGTTTCCCCTTTAAAAGTGGGGGTAGCTGACATCAAAAAAGAAACAGTTTGGGGAGCAGTTATACTCCCCTCTACTCTCCCTCTTCTTTGATGCCTCACAGGAGGTTGGTACAAGGGGGGGGATTCCTAGTCCCCCCGCCCCGTCCACTTTTAGTCGCTTTTTACGACACGCAGGGAATACGGTGAGGCTATTCTTTGATATTATGCCCGCCCCACAGGGCACTTGATCAATGCAGCATTCTTGGCACATGCTTTCGCGGCCAAGCTCCACATCCAAACCTGGAATGAGTTGAAGGAATATTAATAAATGCATTATTAATTGACGGATACAGCCATGATTCGCTAATGCAAAGAACATCAATATTTTCTTGTACAAGCGATACAAATAAAATAATCACACACATCATTAAATAAATATACGATACACTCGCATGCATAAAAAAATAGCTTGAGTAAATAAAGCAAGAAAAATAAACGAAGTAAATTTAAGCTCTTCAATATACATATATATATATATATATATATATATATATATATATATATATATATATATATATATATATATATAATATATATATATATATATATAATATATATATATAATATATATATATATATATATATATATATATATATATATATATATATATATATATATATATAATATATATATATATATATATATATATATATATATATATATATATATATATATTTATATATATATATATATATATATATATATATATATATATATTTTATATATATATATATATATATATATATATATATATATATATATATATATATATATATATATATATATATATATATATATATATATTTATATATATATATATATATATATATATATATATATATATATATATATATATATATATATATATATATATATATATATATATATATATATATATATATATATATATATATATATATATATATATATATATATATATATATATATATATATCTATATATATATATATATATATTATATATATATATATATATATATATATATATATATATATCTATATATATATATATATATATATATATATATATATATATATATATATATATATATATATTAACCACTACTACTCCTACTACTACTTTCTTTTGGGGGGCGACCCACGATTACTGGCCACGTGGGGACAACCACGTGGTCTGTGACCTGTAGCCGATAATAAAACTAAGACCGGCCTGATTCGAAAATCCCCGGCAAAGACTACAGAACAACGCTCCCGCCAATTTAAGTTCAAACTTCTGTCAATAACCTAGAAAATACAGTCATAAACAGTCACTCTCAGTCCCAATTTAGCCTTCTCTTAACTTTGACCTACATAAAATGGAATATGAAAGACACTGGGTCCTGGTGTCAAGCATCAAGGTCAGATACGGGATAGAGTCTACAGATTTTACAATGATAACTCAGGAGTTGGTTGTCACCCTGCGGATAACCAAAGCAGGAGGGTGGGGGGAATTGTGGATCCCTTTATCCCTAAAGAGATTAGAGAAGTGCTTGAGGTGTGCCTTGGCTTGTGGTGAATGCGTTCTTTGGCTCAGCCAGCCATGTACAAGGGAGAATACGGCCACTGTATATCGATATATAGATAGAACCTTGTCCTCCAGTAATTAAATAGTACTAAGCCAAAAGCTGAGTACGTGTAAGGCTAATATCAGGCTGGGCCTAGCTTTCTTTACGGCTATTTCCCGCGGATCATGAGGTTGCCCCCTGCCTGCTGGCTAGTACAGTGGTAACGCGCTGGCTTCGCATTCACGAGGTCGAAAGATCGGTCCCCGTCCAAGACCGAGAGTTTAAGCTGTTTACTGGCAGGAACTGCTGTGGGTGGACATCACAGTGGGGGGTTGGGGCTTGTCCTGGCTGACGAATACCCATTGTAAAATGGAAATAAAGTTTATTATTATTATTATTATTAATTTCCTCAGCTAAGGGACAAATTTCTCTTGCAGGAGGCTGCAAGTATTGCTAGTTGTACACAGACAGCATATATTGCAAATTTTAATACTTTCTTTTATTATAAGCCTGATCATGACTACTTTCTTGTAACAAGCTATTGTGGTAAAGAGACTTCAATGCTTTTTTGAACTTATAACTTAAATAACTTGAATTATGTCATTATATGAAATATTATTCTGTTGTTCAGAACTTCCCATAAATTTGAGGGGCGGTTGGCAGACTGTAAAGCCAAGGTCCCTTCCATACCCATAGCCATAAAATCCTGACCATAAAAGTAGCTTCTATCATCCCAGAACGTCTCTTGCCCTGTTGCTGTTACTAATGCATTAAGGAATTTTTTTTTTTTTTAACATAGTGGTGCTTGTTGTTATTATCATCAATGTCCTTCAGTAAGCGTAGCGTCTATATATAGCATTCATATTTTTTCGTTATTTTATCATCTGTTATCAATAATGGTCTATGATTAATTATGAAGTAATATTAAAACATAAGTAGTTTCATTCATAATAACTAATTTTCTTAGTAAATTCAAAATTGAGTTATGCTGTGGAAATGTCTATAAAAAACTTGTCTGTCTTTTCAGTGACATTGGTTATTGAATCAAGTTATTTTCCCTAGATTTTCTTTTCTTTTCGTGCCTCACGTTTTTCTTTAATGACATAAACACAGGAGAATTTAAGTTCAAGATACAATGTTCATCTCACAAATGTTATTGGTAAATGAGGAAATAGATATCAAGTAGGTTGTTTTCGAGAGTTTTGGGCCTGTTCTGAGAGGAGGCCAACGATTTTTCCCTTAGCTGAGGAAACAAGTGGGTCGACCACTTTGGGACACAGCGTGGTCATGGCCTTTAGCGAAGTCCGGCCTGATACGAAAATCCCCGCCAAAAAGAACAGAGCGCTCCAGCCATATTAATTTCTAACTCCCTCCAATCTTCAGACTCATTGACACAGTTACTCTCTGTCCTAGTGCAGTCTCCTTGTCACAGCCTTGACCTTAAGAAAGATAACCTCCGTGCCGCGGCCTAACTTTGACATACCGTACGGTAATTACATGGAATAAGTCCCCATGGGTCCCAGCTGTTATTATTATTATTATTATTATTATTATTATTATTATTATTATTATTATTATTATTATTATTATTGCTAAGGCTTTTATGTAGTAAAAGAGAAAAGGGAAAAAAAATCAGTCATTTGTGTAAATTCTATAGGTAGGGTTTTGTGCACTTCCTACACTGTCCAATAATTAAATATGGCTCAACACTGTACCATGATAAAGTATGTACAATTTTCATGAACAGTAGAAAGATCGGTTAATTATATAACCGATTTATACTAATTTTTTTATGGAATGGAACCCTGCCAGCTTGCAATTACCCACACGCAAGTTTATGCTTTCATGTCTTCAGTTAAAACATCAAAGACAAACATTAAAACAACGAAGAAGAAAACTTATATAATCATGATTGCTTTTGCATGTTTTGAACAATTTGGTAATGTAAAAGAAAATACTTTTTTTTTAAATTAAAGCTACAGCCAAATGCGCTGAAATTAATATTGCAAATTGAAGCTTAATAGATATAAAACACGTAATTGTACTGTATAAACATGATAAAAAAAAAATAATTTTACTTTACCGCTCAAAGACAAGATAACGTTTCTACTGGTTTACGCGTTTTTTTTTTTTTTTTTTTTTTACTGAAAGATCGTTTTAGAATTTTTTTTTTTATTTCGTCACGACCCTGTTATTTTGAATGATAAACGTATTCGATACCGTCAGAGAACAAAGATTTCTGATCTTTTTTTTTTCTGTCTTTCTTTCTGTTACTAACACAAATGTGACCAATCTGCTTTTGATGTAAAAAAAAAAAAGAGAGAGAGAGACTAATGGGGATAATTTAAGGGACTAATGGAGATAATTTTAAGAAAATTAGGGCTAATGGGAGAGCGACTGAAAGGTTATCGTGGGACAAAATGTCTGCGAGGAGTAAATAATAATAGTCCTTTTTCGGTACAAGTTACTTAAAAATTCAACGAGGATTTAAAACTTATTCATAAATTAAATTAATTGACAAATAATATAAAGGGATTAGCTGTAAGCTATGGTTCATCTTTCGGAAATGGGAGTCAGATATAGCTGTAAAATGAATATATATATATATATATATATATATATATATATATATATATATATATATATATATATATATATATATATATATATATATATATATATATATAGATAGATAGATAGATAGATAGATAGATAGATAGATAGATAGTCACCGTGGCTCAAGTGGTAGCGTCCGCGACTTTGAGGTGTCAGGTCGAGGGTTCGCGCCCCGTTACGGTCTGAGGTTAGCAAGGGCATGCACTCAGGGTAACGATTACATCTGCCAAAGCAAGTCCTTCGCAAGAAGGAAACCGTCCTAGCCCTTAGTAGAAAAGGGAGTCCATGACGTAAAACGTAATATAAATATATATATATATATATATATATATATATATATATATATATATATATATATATATATATATATATATATATATATATATATATATATATATATATATATATATATACACTGAGTCGAAATTTATAGGACTGTCCAAGACAGTTCGATGTAGTCTTCCTTCAGTTACGGTTCTTTTTCTATGCCGACATCAACACCGAATATTCTTGGATATTCATTACACATCTCTTATCATCCCTTCACATCTGACAAGTCACAACACTCCCGATCTGTTTCTCTTTACTTTATATATACTTCATGCCCAGGCACGATGAGGGCTGTTTTATTTTATTATATTTTTGCCCGTCCTGGTGTCACAATCATAAAAAAAAATAATAATAATAATTTGGAATTATCGAAGTAATAAAAATGACGGTGTATAATTGGTTTAGTACCAGATTGCAGATTCCTAACTGCGAAATCGTATTCATATTATTAGTGTAACTGTAAATTTTCTTACAGAAATAAAACTAAATATAAAATGGATTTATAGATTGAAATATACCATCTTAAATAAAATAAAAGTTATTTGTTATTTAGAGACTGATAATTTATTCAACTCCAACAACAAAGGAAAATGGCGCCAGTAATGAGAGAACTTAATTACAACGGACTGAGATATTTAAACACGAGAAAAACGTAAACAATCGTTGATAAATTAATACCAATTAAATTTGGAAACTGATAATTTTTTTTTTTTTCTTTTATTTTTTAAATGTCAAATGTACAATATTTACAATTGTTAAATGATTACAAAATTACATTGGAAAATTCTTTGGTTAATATATTCTGTATATTACTTGCATAACAAATATTCAAGAACCATTTCAAATAATTAAATTTACCTTTAATTAAACATAAAGTTTCCCATTCAGTCAAGTTCTGTGTACGACTAGTCCATACACAATATAAATAATTACAAATAAGCAGAACTGCAGTGTTCTCATCTCTTCTACTTCTTCCTTTAATATCTAACATTAATAATTTTAGCCAGTTATTATCTTGTACTGAACACATCAAATTAAATTTACTTTTAAACCAATGAAAAATATTTTTTATTCTTATACAAAAATAGAATATATGCATTGTATATTCAGGTTCACCACAAAAGTCACAATTTCCATTATTCTTAATTCCTAACATTTCTAAATGTTTATTTGTGGGTAATTTTTCATGTAAATATTTAAATATAAATTCTCTCTCCCTTAAACCAACCACTGGATGATTAACATTTTTCCATATATTACTCCACTGTAGCAAAGGATAATCTTTCTCTACTAATGGCTGTGACTTAACAAATATAACAGAATATATGTCTTTACTTTTTATATGAGGAAATTTAGCATGTTTACACATTTTTCTTATGTTTTCCACTACACCAGAGTAAAACATGGGACATATATATGATACATCTGGATACTTATTTGTGTTTACTAAATAGCTTAGTCTTATGCTACAATAATAAATATTTAATAGTCTTCCTTCCAAAGTTTCTTTAAGGCTAGTAGCTGTAAGAATTGCAGCAGCTTTATTAAAAACATCTACTATACCAAGACCCCCTTCACTTTTAGGCAAAAGCAAGGTAGCTCTACGGATGGGATGATAGCTTCCCCTCCAAAGATACCTGAATATTAAAACATTTACTTTTTGTGCAAATCTCTTGCTTAATGGAAGTGTATGGGCTACATACCATACTTTCGATAATAAAATACAATTCACAATTATTGCCTTCTGAAAAATTGTAAGATACCTTTGGGCAAGCATACTGATCCGTTTCTCTAGTTTTTCTATTATTATTATATTCCAATTCATTTCCATAGTCATCTTTTCGTCTTCACAATAAGAAATTCCCAATATCTTTAGATTATATTCTGTTTTAAGCCAACGAAGAGGCCAGTCATTTTTACCATGCCATTTCCCTATCCCAGTTATACTACTTTTATCTCTATTTAAAAGGGCACCACTTGCTTTTTCAAATAAATGTATTTCCTTAAAAACCTCAACTATAGATTCCTCTGTTGATACAAACACAGATGAATCATCTGCAAATCCTTGCATGCAAATTTTCCATCCATTTGGAAGCTGTGGTGATATTATTCTTTTATTATTCTTAATACCTAAAAAGAGAGGTTCTTGGTAAATTACATATGACATCATTGACAGTGGACATCCTTGTCTCACAGATCTCATAATTGGAAAAACATCACTCAACATTCCATTAATACTCAACCGACTGCAACAATCTTTATATAACATTTTCATCCAACTAATATACAAATCTGGAATTCCTAACTTATTCATAATTTTAAACAAAAAATCGTGGTGAACAGTATCAAATGCTGTATTCCAATCTAACTTCATAATGGCCATTGCATAATTATTTTTATAAGTATAATGAATAATGTCTCTAATATTATTATTGCAGTGCACTATTGATCTACCTTTAACACTGCAAAACTGTTCAACAGAGATCAATTTATTCATTACCGTCTTTAATCTGTTGGCCAAAAACTTAGCAATGATTTTATAGTCTACATTCAAGAGTGAAATTGGTCTCCATCCACTCAGTGTTTGATCTTCACTTCCCTTACTCAATAATATTATTATGCCCTCATTTTGTAAGTTCGAAAGTTCCTGTCTGTCCAATATATGTTTTATCACTTCAAAAAAATCATTTCTAATTATTTTCCAAAATTCTTTGTAAAATTCTGATGGTAATCCATCTATTCCTGGCGCTTTCCCTGTACCCATATCTTTAATCACATTCCCTAATTCTAACATACTAATATTACCAATTAAATCGTTACAGTCAATATCATTTAATTTATTACAACATAAATCCAGTAACATATCTTGTAACTGACAGTCACCTTCCACCTTATCATACAAGTTCCCATAAAAATCTTTAGCATGAGTTAAAATTGCTTTAGTATTATTCAATATCTGTCCATTGACGCCTTTTATATTCTGCATTATCTTATTATTTCTATTGACTTTCTCTTTCTTTAATAAATATGGAGACATTTTCTCTCCTTCAATTTTATCTTTCATTCTAGCCCTTATTTTCACTCCTTCACATATTTCATTCTGAATCCTTTCTATTTTATTTTTCACTGAATGTATTATATCAAAGTCTATAATTCCTCCATTAGCCTTTTGGTATAATTCTTTTAACCTACATTGTAGTAAGTTTATCAGCCCATATTTTTCTGCTAAGATTTTTTTTGACATTTTAACAAAAAAACTTTTAATTTTCTCCTTGCAATAAATCCACCACTTGATCAAGTTATTAAACTTATACTGCTCTCCTTTTAAGAACTGCCATAGTACGCTAAAATTTTCTTTTACATCCTCTCTATTTAGAATGCTGACATTTAATTTCCACGTACCTTTACCTTTATTAGTTGACAAAAAGTTGATACTAGTAATTACCATACAATGATCTGAAAATGCTATAGGTACTGTTTTACATGAATTTATATGATTAAACAGACTTTTAACATATATTCTATCAATACGGGATGCATAATTTGTCTTAATATATGTATAATCTGTTACATAATTGATACTTGCAGCATCTCTAAAACCAGTCCCTTTAAGTAATTCACAAAATTTTTTTGATATTACAGTTTTATCCAAAGAACTAACATCTTTTACATGAGTTACACTATTAAAATCCCCTGCAAAAATTGTGTCATCTATATTTAGTCTTAAATAATATAATAATCTATCAAAAAAATCTTCTCTCTCTCTTTTCTTATTCGAGCCCGATGGGGCATAAACATTAAGTAAATGAATTTCCTTACCACCAGTTTTTATCTTTAAGCTTAGTATTCTACCTTCATAGTCCATCTCTTGTTTTATAACAGTTATAGGAGACAATCGTTTACTGATCAATATTGCAACACCTCCTTTTAAATAAGTAGTTGGATTTATAAATACTTCATAATATTGCTCTATATGATATAATGAATTTCCTGCCTTAATGTTATGTTCTTGCAACATTATTATGTCTAGTTTATAAAGATTAGCAAGAGAAATTAATTTTAATTCTTTCCTATCGTCATTCAAACCATTGATATTTAGCGTACAAACAGTCAGAGCCATGAAAAAAAAAATATATATAAAAGAGAATATAATGTGATAAAAAAAGAAACATTACCTTGCCAATTTTCGTTTCTTAACATTACTAATTTCCAACTTCTTATTCTTTTTTATTTTGAGTTTACCTCCTTTTTTTACTTTAACAAACCACTGTTCTTCCTTACACTCCTCACTTATCGACATTCCTTCAGAAAATGTTTCTTCACCGGTTTCAGTGCTTGACGATTCGCCATCTTTATCCGTTGTTTCTTTATTTATTTCCGTTATCTCATTATCTTCAAGTATGTCTTCTTTTATAACCTTATCTAGGGCATTACACACTTCTTTGTCCTCTTCATTTACGCTTAATTGAGAAAAAGTTCCTTGATCCATATCTTTATCTGCAGTCCTATGCACTTCCACCGTTGTTACACCCGTTTCCAAGGGTACATCCTCTTTCCTCTTGTTAAGAGATTGATCATCATTTGGGAATGGTTCCTCTTGACTGCTACTAATGTGTGTCCTTTCCTCTTCATTTTCATCTGTGCATTCACTTTCATCTGTACATATTCCACTGGCTAATTGTATTTCTTGTACTAGCGGCTCCTTTGTTTTTTGTTTGTTATCTCCATCCTTTGTTTCATTGTCTGCTCTTCCCTCCTCTAAATTCCCTGTAGAGTTATCTTTATTAGCATTTACCTCTTGAATGGTGTGTCCAGTCCTCTTATTTTCCTCTACGTCTTGTGCACTATTCTTTTTCCTTTGAATATCAGGAAAATCTGTAGTATTATATATATTTATCCTGTCATCTAATTCAAAGTAACAATCAGCGGCCATGTGATTCTCCCTGCCACATTTAAAGCAAGTTTTCTGCTGTCCATTATAGTAGAATACGATATTATGACCGTGAATATTTAATGAGGAGGGTACACTCCTCTTCAATTCCATCCTAGCTGTTCGTATACCATTTAGAAGTCCCTCAGCCTTTCCGTATGCAAACCGGTTTAATCTGATTCCATAAACTTTTCCATAATTCTCAAGAATTCTCTCCAAAATTGCATTATCCATATCAAATGGTGCATAGCGAATGGATATATAAGTATATTGTCTACTAAAATTAATGATTTTTACCGTTTTGCCATTACCAACATCGACATCTTTCTCATCGTACTGATCACAAAAAGCTTGAAAGATGTACGATTTACTAAATTTTAAGACATACTTTGCCTTGCTTATCTGCTGAAATCCAACTATATCATCATGCTTAATTTTCAATACTTCAAAAATTACATTACACACTGCGCTATAATCAGGGCTAAATGAAAAAAAGAGCCCTATGGAGTCCTGTCTCCTAATAGGCGGAGAAAAAGAACTCATCTTACATCAGGCTGTTTATGACGCAAGAATAGTCCTCGGGCATGTTCTCTTTTCGCCCATACCCCAAGGGTACCTCCCACAAAAGATTATGCTTATAAATCTAATACTGTGCACTATATACAAACACCTATAAGCACAAATCAATCACTGTCACATTAAGCCTAATGTCTCAAAAAATAAAGTTCCAAAACGTTCTATTTCACTGAAATAACGAAGAAATATACAGCGCTTTCAAACCGGTGTTTACAACTCCGCTTCTCCAACTCGACTCCTCCCCCTCCTCTTTTAATTAAATCCAATAACGAAGGAAAATGCCGCCAACTGTAACTCAACTACTTAACCTAACCAGACCTAAAGCTAAGTTAATTTAATCGCTGCCATCAAACTGTACTACACTAATGATTAATTCAGATTATTAGGTTTCGGCAATATGGGAATCAGCAAGTTGGGAAATCGGCAAACTTCCTTACTTCAGGTGTGTTTATGGTATTATGTACAACAATAGAACACTAAGTTGGATAATTACTGTTTAGCTTGATTACATTTAAATCAGTCTCACGTTATCAGCTATCAAAACTAATCATTTGATCAACACAATATATAACGTAGCACAAACATTATACAAAGTCACCTGAAAACTTGAGCAAAGCGTCTTTAACGGTCGTTAATAATGTAAGCGAATCCTCCACCCTCCTAAGGCAGAGTATATCACCTCGGGCAGAAGAAAAAAAATATTTACGTTGATCCATACACATATAGGCAGTCAAGTAGCGGAGCCAAAGCACACATTCATCAAAGACGATTCACCCCAATCATTCCTCTTAGTTCCTTGGGTGGTAGTTAACCGGGTATGTTATCATTAAAGTTAGGCGGTTTAATTCCTCCTCCACAGTGAGACAAAAATATCTAAACTTTAGAGAAGTAAGGCCCTATCACACAAGCACTATTTTCATGCAACATCTTGACGTACGACAAAACATTCGCCGACAAGTCGCGGAATGTATAACACACGGCTCAGTGGTCTACAACAGAACCGACCAAGTCTAGCGGTAGCATACATAAAAGATGTATGAGCTTAATCGTGTAATTTTAGCTGAAGGATTGTACGCCATAGCACTGCACGAAGAACAGGGGAAAAGGAAGAGGAGGAAATGGACATGGAAATGGTTATGAGAAGAAAAACCAGCCACACCTGTCCACGTGCAAATCCAGCGGCAAACGACAGCCAAAATGTAAACAAACCCCGAACT